>QNQO01002610.1:45000-92415 GCA_003290165.1 Berberis thunbergii | reverse complement strand
AAACAAGTGTTTCCACGACTCTACCACCCGGTCAATTCTGTTCCACTTAATCCCTCTTTCATGGCCACATATCTTTCCGGCTAAGGAATGGGAAATCTTTCTCCTATTACATGTTTCATTTCATCCGGGAAAAGCCATCTCTTTCTCAACAATGTCTTTGTCATTTGATCCAATAGCGTTCCGTTAGATAGGAACAGATTTGATAAATACTGATAACTCTCGGATGGAGTATTAGAACGGAAAGATCCATTAGATAATGAACTATTGGTTCTAAGCCATCTCTGGCGATGAATCAACAATTCGAAGTGCTTTTCTTTCGTAGTATTGATGAACCAGCGTTCTCTCATAGATGTAGAAAGAGCTCTTTGGGAAGTAAGAATCCCCTTTGACATCTCTTGATCTGCAAAGAATTCTCGACGTGAAAACACAGAGACAAAGGGCTGATCTTTGAATAGGAAAAAGAATGGATCCGCAGGGTCCCAAATGAATTGGCTTATTCGAAAAAAGCCTTGTTCTTTGGACCATCTATCTCGTGTCTGGTACTGCATGGTTCCACTCTGCAAGAACTCCGAATCATTCTCTTGAAGCTCATCCTCCTCATGTTCATGATCAATGATCCGCTTGCCCCGAAACCGAAATGACCTGGCCCAATAGGGAAATCCCAATTCATTGGGCCTTTCGATACAATCAAATAGATTGCCCCAAGGGCGCCACATTCTAGGAGCCCAAACTATGTGATTGAATAAATCCTCCTCTATCTCTTGCGGGTCGAGGGCTCCTTCTCCTTCCCCCCCTTCAAACTCCGATTCGTATTCTTCATTTTCATATAGAAATCTCTGATCAACGATAGAACAAGATCCATTTTGCATCATATCTAAGGGATTCCTTGGTTCGGACCGAAGAAGCAGGGTCACTCGATCATTATCAAACTGACTGCAATCTTTTTCTGTCCGTGAGAATCCCCCCAGAGCGCCTTCTACTTCTAATAGGCCATGAACTAGATCAGAATCATTCTCAAGGAATCCATAAGAAGTGACCCAATTTTTTTCATCGGGTCCGGGTGGAGACCAAAGATCTTGAGCGACCGATCCGGCAGAACAACTCAAAAGATAAAGAAGTATCGTTAATTTCTTCATGCTCGTTCCAAGCTCGAAGTACCATTTGGACAAATAAGAATCCCCTTCCATACATGATTTCTTCTTCATATAGATAGATATTGGATCTATGGGGCCATTACTTAGAAGTACATTTTGTGCAACAGCCCTTCCTATCTGATAGAAAAGGATCCCATGATCCTGAACCGATCTTACCTTGGATCGCAAATCCCAAGTTTGTCTATGAAGAGCGGATCGAATTGTATTACTGTCTATAATGGATTTCTTCTGTGTAATACTAATTGATAGGGCCTCGTTGGTAAGTGCTACAAGATCTCGTGCACTGGAAACCATGGTTATGGACCCGAATCCATTAGTATGGAACATTTTCTTTTCCAAGTGAAATCCCTTAGTATATGAAAGAGTGAAAAAGTGCTTTCGTTGTTGTGGAATAAGAAGCCTTCGTACCTTAATGCATGTATTTAATTTATTCGGAGCTATTAGAGCGGGATCCACTTTTTTGGGAATATGAGTCGAAGCAATAACTAGAATATTTCTAGTGGAGGAGCTTTCACAATCCTCACAATCCCCGGAGAGATGGTTCACTAATAGACCGAGGGATAAGTAATTTGACTCATTCACAGACAGATCATGAATGTTTGGAATCCATATTATGCAAGGAGACATTGATTTTGCTAATTCGAGTTGAAGGGTGATATCAAATAGGTCTATTTTCGGCGTCATTTCCCTATCTATAGTTATCTCACTCGTCAAAGTTAGCAGCTCCTTTTCAATATCAATATCAATATCAAGGTCAAGGTCATCGTCGTTACTATCATAAAAATCGTCATCATCATCTTCAAAATAGCTCTCTTCATAAAAATAACCTTGAGGCTTGTCATCCAGGAACTTGTTCGTAAATACCGTAATGAAAGGAACGTAGGAGTTTGTCGCTAGGTATTTGACCAAATAGGATCGTCCAGTTCCTATAGAACCTATCACTAAAATACCCCTAGAGGGGGATAGGGCTAATCGGAGCGAAAAGGGTTTTCCATGAGATGGGAAATTAAAACTATTAGCCCCACACGAGGTTTGTGAATGTGAATAAGTGATTGTCTGATAATGAGCAAGGAATATCCGCCTTTCTGCTAAACAGGATCTATTGAACTCATAATTCATTAGACGCTTTTTATGAATGTCAACTAAGTATCGTAAGTAAACGGATCCCGGTTGTTCAATCATTTGATAACCAGAGTCATTCTTTGAGAAATGATCACTATGAGTCAGACTCAATAGAATTTTATCAATCCTTTCTTCCTTCGTTAAGGTGGAGAACTGAACCAAGAATTCTCTTTCTTCATCATCAATCGAATCACTGTTCGCGAACCAGGATTCGATTTTATCATCAATCCAAGCACCGTTCACGTTTTTTCTTTTTCTTATCAATGAATAGATCTCTTTACTTGTACGACTTAGATGTCTCGTATTTCTCGAAAAAGTTATTCGATTGATGGGATTTGGTATAAGACTTAGGAAATCGATGATATCGATGAGATTGATATTCAAATATTTCTTCTTGCTGCCAAAAGCAGAACCCCGTATTTCTTCTAGAAAATATCCTAATTGTTTCAGAGCAACTAGAAAGAGATTCTTTAACCAGAAAGAATTCAGTTCAGATGGAGGATACCCATCCAGAAGTTTTCGTAACTCAATCATGTATGATGGAATCATCAAAGATTTGATCTTTTCGAACTCTGTCTGTAACTCACTAGAGGCTCGGGAAACAAAGAGAAGATGTGTACGAACGAGATATCCAGCAACAAGAAGAAGGAAAAGGATTGAATAGAAGAACTCCCGAGCATTTGGTGATCCCAGATGTACCCAGAATGAAAGGGGTGACTCATTATTTCGATGAATCATTTCTTCGGACAGAAGAAGACTATGTAAACACTTCCTCGAAATCTGACTTATCCGATTCCGTTGTGGAAGAATCGCCCACCATATTTTCCGAGGAATTCGCCGTGATATATCCATAATATCGTGAAAAATGGATACAACTTTTTGACTGCTACTTCGTATCGGTATCGGCAATAGGTCTAAAAAAGTATCTAAAAGGATGAAATTTTAGATGGTAAGATATATGGTACCCTATCGAAGTAGATATTTTGTACCCGTCGTAAGTAAAAGAACCATGGCCAAGATAGTTTGGAACAGCTTCCATTTTTTTGATCGAAGATTTGGCCTGCGGTAGAAAGATTCTATCCATCCTGCCGTTTCTCAACGCATTCCTTTAGACAAAGACTCTGTTTTGTTCCTTTTTTTGGCTCGTAAATATTATACTCAGGAGACATGGAATGTGAAACAAACCCCATGTTTTGAATATGAAATGAGATTGAGATTACTTGATGCAAGTTCTTCCCTTCTGAATCAGGACGGCATTCATATCCTGAAAGAGTGTTGCACAATAATTCTTTCTAAATTGACTATTTGTTCCCTCTGTTAGAGGTGTTCCAGAAAATGTCTTGCGATTGCGTTACAATAGAAGCTCTACGAAACGAATCGAGCGGATAGAATTGGAAAATCGCTTAGGTATGGAATATGTTAGATACCCGTGACTCGATCGTTGAAAAAGCATCTCTCTCCGAAAAAACATGTTTTTTTTTACCGACGCACAAAGAAAATTTTTTGTTGCCAGTGAACAAGATATTAAGGAATTGTCCATACGTAAGATCATAATTATTGATACGGGCCTTTTCTACATAAAAAGGGAATCTTTTGTTACAATAGAACCAGAAGTGATGTGGATTATTCAAGAATCGAAGTCGATTTGCTTTTAAAAAAGAAGATATCAATGAACTTCTATGAAATGGTTTCACGGGATTCATCCAATTGTCTCGATCGTGGGATAGCATTGAGAAATAGGAATCAGTGTTATCAAAGGATTTCCTGCGATTTTTTCTAGTAGGAGTATGGAATGAGTCAATCGTCCACTTTGGTATCTTATTGAACAAAAATGGTGATATTGTTCCTCCATCGATCAACAATTTCGATTTTTGGGAAGTATTATGATCATCCAATAAGAAGGGTTTCAATTTATTCAAATGAACGATTTGAACACCTATTGATTCTAACAACTGATCGCAGAGTTGATCATTCGGACCTTTGAATTGAGAGATGTGGATCTCGGACCCACGAATGGGGGTATTCCCGAAACTCACAAAGAAAAAAGAAAGTGACTTAGACAAAAAGAGAAGGAACTTGGGCAAAAAGAGACGGAACTTGGGCAAAAAGAGACGCAAAAAGGTGGACCAAAATAAACGAAGTGGCTTAGAAGGATCTTGTTTGTCGAAAACCCTGGACCAATCAATCGAATATTGATTAATATTAATATTATTAATATATTGATTAATATTAATTAATATATTAATAATATTAATACGTAATCGATCGAACACTACTTGAAAAACTTGAAAACGGCTCTTCTGCTCAGAAACGAAATGTTCCAAATGTTCCTGGAAATTCTTGCTCCCAGTGGACCATTTGTATCTATATGCATCAGGATCCCGATTCATGGATCTCTCGGTTCGAGAAAGAAGAGGATCGAACCATTTCTTCTCACTCTTTTTCAAATTTGATAAATGTTGGTTGATCGTATATTTCATTATAGTTCTATGATTCAGAGTATCATTTCCTATTTGATCCCTTTGAATTCCATATTCGAAGTTGCGATCGGATCTATTCATAAAAAAAAATCGATTCGAACCATTTCTTATGTACCCATGGATGCTATATTGGATTTGAATCAGATTTTGGATCAATCTATATTGATTGACTGCCTTCATTATGTTGTTGATAGCAAATACCACTCTTTTTGGTTTTGGATCTTCCAAAGCATTCCCGCACCGGACCCAATTTTTTCTTATCTGTCGATAAAAAGATTCATTCTCTTCAAAAAAAATAGGAGGTAGAACCAATAAAGATTTCTTTTTCGATTCATCCCTGGAGTTGAATACCTCATTCAAGAATTTTTTTTGATCCAATCCGCAGGAATCAATAGAAAAGGCAAATCCCTTATGATACACCAGATCCGGCTCGGTTATTGATAGAGTTAATAGATCCGCCATTTCTTGAAATCTCTCTTCTGCGTGGTGAAACGTGTATCCTCCCCTGTTCCGGTCATGGAATAGATGAAATAAATCAAAAAATGGATTTTGGTTCAAGAATGAAATCTTCTTGGAACTGTCCATATCCGGTTCATCCTTCGGAACCATATCGCATCCCTGATCTGATGAAATAGGATGAATTGAGACGGTTTTTTGTAAATACGTAATTATCTTGAATATATCAACCATTTCTTTATTTTCCGATCGCCTGAAACGGACAAAAGAAACATCTTGTTGTTTCTTCAACAATTTCTGATCTCTAGTGGACCTCTCAGTAGGAGTCGAACCCAGATAAAGTTCTGACCATCTGTCAGAGAAAAAAGAACGAGAGGATCTTGTTGGATTCCCAAGAAATTCTTCGATTTCTTTGGGAAGTTGTTGAACCTTTCTTTGATTGATCCAAGTACTCTCTTTCGGATCCATGAAAGAACTCTCAGGGATCTCTTTCCCTTTTGGAAGATACAGGAGCGAAACAATCAACCTATGGATATTGGAAGACTCAAAAGAGTCTTCCAATGAATCATTTCTGGGTCCAATGGAGTTTACGGGTATAGGAAGAAGCCCCCTCAAATAGATATTTTTTCTTTCGACCAGATTTCGATTGTTAAGACGATGTAGAAGGACCACTACTACAAGCAGTACTACACCTTTGATCGTGAAAGATCGATTGCTTGTTGAACCCTGCGAATCGCGTGAAAAGAGGATACTTACTATTCGTGGGTCAAAGAGTTTCATAAAACGTTCTTGGTCGAAAAAAACGTGAATGAAAGATCCCACTGAATCCAATTTGGTCCACGAATCTAAGAAATAGTGAGAATTCTTGATCTCTCTCAATACCTCCCTAAACTCAAAAATCCAGGATTTATATAGACGTCGTTTTGCCCTGTCTTGCCTCATATTGATTCCTCCTTAGGATTTCTTTAAAATTTGACTTTATATTTATATATGTATTTAAATATGTATTTAATTACATATTGGAAATTTTTATTATTATCATGTAGAATTGACTTGGAAATTATTATTATATTTATTATTATATAGAATATATAACGATTTTTCTATAGAGTTAGGCTAGATACTTGACTTGGAAATTGGAAATTTTTATTATTATTATATTTATTATTATATAGAATATATAACGATTTTTCTATAGAGTTAGGCTAGATACTTGAAATATATGCTAATCCCCATTACGCATCCATGGCTGAATGGTTAAAGCGCCCAACTCATAATTGGCAAATTCGTAGGTTCAATTCCTGCTGGATGCAGTACAACGCGAACGTTCAATACGTCTATACGTCTATTGGAATTGGCTCCGTATCAATGGAATCTCATCATCCATACATAACGAATTAATATAATTACTATGGTATATTCATATCATAACATATGAACAGTAAGAAGTAGAATTCTTATCGATACCGGAACTCATAGGGAAGAAAATAGATTTATGGATGGAATCAAATATGCAGTATTTACAGACAAAAGTATTCGGTTATTGGGGAACAATCAATATACTTCTAATGTCGAATCAGGATCAACTAGGACAGAAATAAAGCATTGGGTCGAACTCTTTTTTGGTGTCAAGGTAATAGCTATGAATAGTCATCGACTCCCGGGAAAGGGTAGAAGAAAGGGACCCATTATGGGACATACAATGCATTATAGACGCATGATTATTACGCTTCAACCGGGTTATTCTATTCCACCTCTTAGAAAGAAAAGAACTTAAATCAAAATACTTAATAACACGGCGATACATTTATACAAAACTTCTACCTCGAGCAGAACCGTCGGCAGTCAAGTGAAATCCAATCCACGAAATAATTTGATCTATGGACAGCGTCGTTGTGGTAAAGGTCGTAATGCCAGAGGAATCATTACCGCAAGGCATAGAGGGGGAGGTCATAAGCGTCTATACCGTAAAATTGATTTTCGACGGAATGAAAAAGACATATCTGGTAGAATCGTAACCATAGAATACGACCCTAATCGAAATGCAAACATTTGTCTCATACACTATAGGGATGGTGAGAAGAGATATATTTTACATCCCAGAGGGGCTATAATTGGAGATACCATTGTTTCTGGTACAGAAGTTCCTATCTCAATGGGAAATGCCCTACCTTTGAGTGCGGTTTGAACTATTGATTTACGTAATTGGAAGTAACCAATTAGGTTTACGACGAAACCTAGAAATCGATCACTGATCCAATTTGAGTACCTCTACGGGATAGACCTCAACAGAAAACTGAAGAGTATCGGCAGCAAGTGATTGAGTTCAGTAGTTCCTCATAGAAAATTATTGACTCTAGAGATATGGTAATATGGAGAAGACAAAATTGTTTGAAGCACCGACAGAACCGGAAGCGCCCCTTGTTTCAAAGAGAGGAGGACGAGTTATTCACATTTCATTTGATGGTCAGAGGCGAATTGAAAGCTAAGCAGTGGTAATTCTACCCCGGGGGAAAAATAGAGATGTCTCCTACGTTACCCGTAATATGTGGAAGTATCGACGTAATTTCATAGAGTCATTCGGTCTGAATGCTACATGAAGAACATAAGCCAGATGAAGGAACGGGGAGACCTAGGATGTAGAAGATCATAACATGAGTGATTCGGCAGATTTGGATTCCAATATATCAACTCATGTGGTACTTCATCATACGATTCATATAAGATCCATCTGTCTAGATATCATCATATACATCCGGAAAGCCGTATGCTTTGGAAGAAGCTTGTACAGTTTGGGAAGGGGTTTTGATTGATCAAAAAGAAGAATCTACTTCAACCGATATGCCCTTAGGCACGGCCATACATAACATAGAAATCACACTTGGAAAGGGCGGACAATTAGCGAGAGCTGCGGGTGCTGTAGCGAAACTGATTGCAAAAGAGGGTAAATCGGCCACATTAAAATTACCATCTGGGGAGGTCCGTTTGATATCCAAAAACTGCTCAGCAACAGTCGGGCAAGTGGGTAATCTTGGGGTGAACCAGAAAAGTTTGGGTAGAGCCGGACTAAGTGTTGGCTAGGTAATGCGTCCTGTAGTAAGAGGGGTAGTTTATGAATCCTGTAGACCATCCCCATTGGGGGTGGTGAAGGGAGGGCCCCAATTGTAGAAAAAACCCACAACCCCTGTGGGGTTATCCTGCGCTTGGAAGAAAAAATAGAAAAAAGAAAAAATATAGTGATAGTTTGATTCTCCGTCGCCGTAGTAAATAGGAGAGTATTGAAAATCAAATATGTTTCTTCGTCTTTACAAAAAAAAAATAAAAAAGATAGGAGGAATTTGCTGTGACAACGTTCATTCATAAAACACTTAAAAAAAAACCCTTGTAGCTAATCATTTATTGGAAAAAATTGAGAAGCTCAACCGAAGGACAGAAAATGAAATAATATAGTAACTTGTCCCGGGGCATCTACCATTATACCCAAAATGATCGGCCATACAATTGCTATTCATAATGGGGAAAAGAGCATTTACCTATTTATATAACAGATAGTATGGGTAGGTCACAAATTGGAGAGAATTTGCACCTACTCGGAATTTCCGGGAGCATACGAGAAACGATAAAAATCTCGTCGTTAATGTTAATAAAGTTAATATGGGTGCTCGTCGTTTTATTGTGGGAGTGAACCTTATGATAGAGAGGGTACCTGAGGTAGAAGTATATGCTTTAGGGTCAACATATATTGTAGTCTGCTCAACAAGCGCGAAGAGTAATTGATCAGATTCGTGGCGTCCCTATGAGGAAATACTTATGAAACTAGAACTCATGCCTTATCGAGCATGTTATCCCATTTTTAAATTAGTTTATTCTGCAGCAGCAAATGCTACTAACAATATGGATTTTCGACAAAACGGCTTAATTATTAGTCAAGCCGAAGTTAACGAGGTACTATCGTGAAAAAGTTAAACCTCGAGCTAAGGACGTAGTTATCCATAAAAAGACCCACCTGTCACATAACTATTGTATTGCAAGATATCTCTAAAGATAAAAACTTTTATCTATGGTTAAAAAAAAGAGGATGGATATATAAAGAGAAGTAATATAGATATTCAAGATAAGTATGAATGTTTTCTATACGAGGCTATATTTGGGGGCAGAATTGCTATGGGCCAATGATGGGTGCGAGGTTTTATGGGACAAAAAAATAAATCCACTTGGGTTTCAGACTTGGTACAAACCCAAAGCCATCATTCCCTTTGGTTTTGAACAACCAAAAAATTATCCTGAGGGTCTTCAGGAAGATCAAAAATAACAGGATTGTATCAAGAATTATGTAGAAAAAAATATAAAAATCTCTTCCAGTGCCGAGACAATTGTATATATAAACGATTCAAAAAACGATCCGATCTGATCCATGTCATTAATATAATATAGGGTTTCCCAAAATTGTTAATAGAGGATGGATCGCGAAGAATCAAAGAATTACAGAGCCATGTACAAAAAAAAAATAGATTCTGTAAACAAAAAACTTAACATCTACGTATCACAAAAATTGGCAAAACCTTACGGACACCCTAACATCCTTGCAGAATATATAGCCGAACAATTAAAGGATAGAGTTTCATTTCGAAAAGCAATAAAAAAAGCTATTGCCTTAACTGAAGAGGCAGATACAAAAGGAATTCAAGTACAAATTGCAGGGCGTATCGACGGAAAAGAAATTGCACGTGTCGAATGGTTTAGAGAAGGTAGGGTTCCCCTACAAACCATTCGAGCTAAAATTAATTATTGTTCCTATACAGTTCGAACTATTTATGGGGCATTGGGCATAAAAATTTGGATATTTACAGACGAGAAGTAATGATCTTTTGGTTATCTTTACATTCTATCCAGTGATGGAACAAAAAATCACCAATTCTTTCATTAGCTTTTCATTCAATCAAAAAAGAGCAATTTGAATTTATAGAATTCTACAGGGTTGAATAAAAATTCAATTGACCATTTCATATAATTGCTATGCTTAGTGTGCGACTCGTTGGTTTTTTATTTTATTAAATTAAGAATTAGGTTGGGATTAAAAAAACAGGAGACCAACCAAAAGTATGAACTAATAATTATAGAACTAATAACCAACCCATTGCTTCGTATTATCTGGATCCAAGGAACCAGTCACTATATGACGTATCGATCATATCGTTGCAGCAACTGATATATTTTTCACAAAAAATAAAAGATAAATCAATCAGATTATAAGTATAAGGTTGTGAAACAAAAATAGGAGGATATGGATAAATGGAAGGGCGAGAGAAAGAGAAAAATCAAATATCAACGATATGTGATTCCAAATATGATGTATGGTCTGCAAATCATCGCAATGTAACATAGCATAAATAAGGATTCGTTTTTAATTAGTAAAATTCAGTAATTAGACGTATCCAAGCTAAAAAAAAAAAAAAAAAAATAATAAAGAGCGCCGAGTCAATAAAGATTGGGAATATTGGCTCAGAAACAAATTAGGAGCTCTATTGCAAAGTTTCGACCTAACCATTAATTGAGAAGCGATGGGAACGACAGAACCCGTGACTGCAAAAGATTCTATTGAAAAGGAATCCGAATGATTCATCGGGTAGGATGGCGGAACGAACCTAGAATTCATTTATTCTGATTCTGAGAGGTCCCGGGATGACCCTACGAGTGAAAGAGACATTGAAAGAATATACATTCGCCCGCGAAAGATTCAAATACATATATCTGTAATTTTTTTAATCGTTTTATTCGCGAGGAGCTGGATGAGAAGAAACTCTCATGTCCGGTTTTGCAGTAGAGATGGCATTGAGAAACAACCATCAACTATAACCCCAAAAGAACCAGATTCCGTAAACAACATAGAGGAAGAATGAAGGGAATATCTTATCGAGGCAATCGTATTTGTTTCGGTAAATATGCTCTTCAGGCACTTGAACCCACTTGGATCACATCTAGACAAATAGAAGCAGGGCGACGATCAATGACGCGATATGCGCGTCGCGGTGGAAAAATTTGGGTCCGTATATTTCCAGACATAACCAGTTACAGTAAGATCTACAGAAACGCGTATGGGTTCGGGGAAAGGATCCCCCGAATATTGGGTATCCCGTTGTTAAACCTGGTCGAATACTTTATGAAATGAGTGGAGTATCAGAAAGCGTAGCCAGAGAAGCTATTTCAATCGCTGCGTCAAAAATGCCTATACGAACTCAATTCGTAAGAAAATGCATAACCAAAAGAACAAAAGGGCCTTTCTATGTCGAAAAATGAAAGCTATGTCGAAAATGAAAAACAGCCGAGGTTTTTTTCTGAAAAAACAATATTTCTCCCTTTTTTTCATGCAAAGAGCGAAGAAAAAAAAAATGATTCAACTCAAACCCATTTAAATGTGGCGGGACAACAGCGGGGCTAGAAAATACCTGTGTATTCGATCATAGGAGCTAGTAATCGACGATATGCTCATATTGGTGACGTGATTGTTGCTGTAATCAAAGAAGCAGTACTCATATGCCTCCTACAAGATCCGAAGTGATCAGAGCTGTAATTGTACGTACATGTAAAGAACTTAAACGAGATAATGGTATGATTTTAAAATATGATGATAATGCTGCGGTTTCATTGATAAGAAGGAAATCCAAAAGGAACTCGGAGTTTTTGGTGCGATCGCTTCGAGAATGGTGAGACAGTTGAATTTACGAAAATAATTTCATTAGCTCCAGAGGTATTCATAAATACTAATAAGGGTATCTGAAAATATATTCAATTTATTAATTAGTAGAATTTTTTAGTAAATTAATGTATAGGCCATGTACCTGTAAAAAAAAAAAAAAGAAGAACATGTTGATTATATAAAAATGCGGAGGCACCAATAATAATGGTTCGTGCATGGGTAGGGACACTATTGCTAACATAATAACTTCTATACGAAATGCTGACATGGATAAAAAAGGAACAGTTCGAATCGCAACATACGAAGATTACCGAAAGGATGTTAAAATACTTCTACGAGAAGGCTTTATAGAAAATGTGAGAAAACATCGAGAAAGCACGAAAAATTTCTTTGGTTTCAACTCTGCGACTATCGAAGGAATAGGAAGGGGGCGATATAGAAAACTATTTTTAAAACGGATCAGGGTCGACTCCGGTCAACGAATCTTATTCCAATATGAAAAATTCCCAAGGATTTTAGGAGGAATTAGTATTGTTATCCCTCTTTCTACCTCTCGATGGTATATTATGGATCAGACCGAGAGGCTCGCCACTTAGAAGGAACGAGCGGAGGAGAAAATTTTGTGTTATATATGGTAATTCCTTCTAAGTATCCGTATTTTGAGATTGAATTCTGCAACTTCCTATTTGTTTATGTGGAATGAAAGCAGATTAGGACGGGTTGTCTAATATCATTCTGATTTTTTTTAGCTTTAGTTGATACTTAAAGAGGTTTATCTAGAATGAAAGATGAAAAAATGGATCTTAGAAGGACTTGTAGTGGAATCACTTCGCAATGGTATGTTTCGAGTTCGTTTAAGTAAATGACGATCTGATCCTAGGGTTATGATTTCTTGGAAAGATACGGCGTAGTTATATTACGAATACTACCAGGCGATAGAGTTCAAAATTGAAGTAAGTCGTTATGATTCAACCCGGCGGGCGCATAATTTTTAGAATAGACCCTAAACCCCGCAACAAAGATTCGAACGATTAATTGGATTTATCAATCCTTCCCTTTCGTTGGATACAATTTGAGGTTCAAAATTTCAAGAGATTTCTTTTTTTTTTTTTTTCTAGAGTAGATTCGTAATTTCATTAAGGTAAGGAAAAACAAATTATGAAAAAAAGAGCCTCCGGTTCGTAAAATTTTGCGAAAAATGTCGACTGATCCGTAGACGGGGACGAATTATAGTAATTGCTCCAACCCTAGGCATAAACAGAAGACAGGGATATATTTCTAAAAAAAAAAGGGACTCTACAACGTACCCAATGCACAAATAAAAGAAAAGATTTGTTTTGACACGAAATGCGATATATCCATATATCTCTGACTCATTTTTATGAGATGATAAATATGCAAAACCTATATCAAGAACTAGTTTACGTAACTATGTGCGTTTTATTCCACGGAAAAATCCGCGTTTTACTTCACGGAAGTCTCCGCGTTTTACTTCACGGAAAAGTAGTCTTCGAATATCCAAGGGGGTAATAAATATTCAAGCAAGTTTCAACAATACCATTGTAACGGTTACAGATACCCAGGGTCAGGTGGTTTCATGGTCCTCCGCCGGTACTTGTGGATTCAGGGGCCCAAGAAGAGGGACGCCCTTTGCTGCGCAAACTGCGACAGCAAATGCTATTAGTATAGTAATCGGATCAGGGTATGCAAGAAGCAGACGTCAGAATAAAAGGTCCCGGTCTCGGACGAGATTCTGCATTACGAGCCATTCGGAGAAGTGGAATACGGCTAAATTGCGTCATGGACGTAACCCCTCTACCACATAATGGATGCAGACCTCCAAAAAAAAGACGCGTATAAATTGTAAAAATCTAAAACAGGAGGATTAATGAAAAAAGACGAAGTGAAGCGAATAGAACACATTGTCCAATGGAGTTGTGTTGCTACAAAGGAGATTAGCCAACATTATAAATATGGGCGTTTTGTTCTGTGTCCGCTTCGGGAAGGTCAAGCCGAGACGATCGCCATTTCGCTACGAAAGACTTTGCTTAGCGAAGTGGAAGGAATATGTATTACTCACGTAAATGTAATAGCAGCACACTACATCTCCTATGACTTTAGTAGAATAGTCGGTGTTAAAGAATCGGTAGCAGAACTTTTAACGAATTTGCAACAAATTGTCTTGAAAAATTCTGCCGACAGTGATAGTGATAGTGATATTTTCGACGCATCTATTTGTGTCAAGGGTCCTAGACACATTAACTTCTAAAGACATCATCTTACCGCCTTCGTTGGATATTGTTGATGATACACAACATATAGCTACACTGGCGCTCCCAATCGAGTGTGTCTTGAATTAAAAGTCGAGAGGATTAGGGGATCGTGTCTAAGGAGAGAAGATCGACTGCCAAGAAAAGGTTTTCCTATAATTCCGTTATACTTGCCAATTAGAAAGATTAATTATTCTATTAAGTCCTTTGGGGAACACTAGAGATACTTACTCTCGAAATATGGACGAATGGAAGTTATTACACCCAAAGAAGCACTTTGGGAAGCCTGCCGCCATTTGGTTAATTTAACTTCTATCTTTTTCAATAACGAGAATCAGAACATCTCTCTAACGCGGACTAAAACATGCTTTCGTCTCTCACAAAACCCTACTCTCCTCAGGAGGCGGCTGAACTAAGAATTACTGCCATGAAATTACAAATGATTTTTGTAGAGCAGTTGCATTTAGATCCCACGACCCTTGAGTCCCTCCAAAGGGCGAAAATACTGACATTATATGATCTTTTTCATAAAAGTACAAAAGAGCTTATGAAAATTGCTAAAAATAGAAGATGTAATTAAAATAGTGGCCATTCTTCAAAAATGGAATATTATATAATTGATTTACCGAAGAATAAATTAGAATAACTTTTCAAGATGAAATCCATTGAATGGATTTCATCTTGAAAAGTTATTCTGATGCAGAACAGAATTCTATTGAATAGACCTATGCCTATGTATCTAGGGAATAGTCACTTCAAAGTGAATCCTACCTAGATACACAGGTTGTGGTATTTATTTCATGGTGGAAGTCAATTTGAAAAAGACCTAAAGTTAGAGATTTATCAATAGGTAATGTTGCTCCAATACCCAGCCAAAGAGCTACTGCGGTACCAATTAAAAAGACGGTTGTAGCTACTGGACGACGGAACGGGTTTTGGAATTTATTAACATTCTCCAAAAAGGGTACCGTTAATAACTCCGGCTGGTACTGAAACCATTAAAAGAAACTCCCAATAATTTTATTGGGCACTGTACGGAGTATTTGAAATACAGGAAAGAAGTACCATTCGGGCAATATTTCCAAGGGGTTGCAAATGGATCCGCGGGTTCACCTATCATTGACGGTTCTAGAACCGCTAGACCTACGTTACATGCAATAGTACCCCAAAATTACTACTGGAAAAATATATAAAAGATCATTGGGCCATGCGGGTTCACCGTAATAATTATGACCCATCCCTTTCGCCAATTTAGCTCTTAATACAGGATCATTCAATCAGGTTTCTTTGTTATTGGGATAGGTGAATTCCTATAGATCCATCCCCGAAGGAACCGGACATGATAATTTTTCATCATCCGGCTCGAGCAAAAATCAAAGGAATCAAATAGAGCCATAGAAAATCTATATGTAATCCAGATCAATACATACATGACTCTATCTAAGAAAAGATTTCAATTTTGACACTTACAAATAAATGCTCAATACCCAAGTAAGCTTACAAATTTGATTATGATCAAGTGCTCTTTTGGGTCGTCTCGTGCCTTGCTATTGGCGTTTATCCCCAAAATAAATATCTCAAGTCGTCTTACATACAAAGGATTTACTTGTTACTAATATATAGTCTAGCCTCTGTTTTTCTTTAGATCCCTTGTCTCACTCCGATAGTCTGTTGTGTTGGATTGTCAATGCACAAGGAATGCGTGCATTTACTTACTATATAAGTAAGTAGAATAGGGATAACATAATCTGGATCATGCCACATCACTTATTCTACTGGATCTTACAAAGCCTATTCATGTCATGCACGACATGATTAGGGTCTAATCATAGAAAAAATTCTCTTCAAGTGAACCGGCCTATCCTCTGTATGGGGTTTGCACGGTGGTTGGCACAGAGACACATTTGGTTGTATATTTCAATGTGGCGGATAAAATCATATATCTGCACGGGCCAATCAATAGTTCAAGTCACACACTCCCATAATCCATTTTATCTTCGTAGAATCCACTTCAACTATTCATATCAAATAACTAATACAATATTGCGGAGTTGAAGGGAAAGATCCAAACACATGTCTTATTCTTTTCAATAATCCATATTTGTAGCAATGGAATACTATAGTTTCTCTCCCCAATGATAGATTGATGATTGATTACAAATATCTATGATCCGCCTTCTCTATAAAGGGCCAGAAATACCTTGCTTACGTATCATTAGGAAGTGCATTAACATAAATACGGCAGTAAGAAGAGGTAATACAAAAGTGTGTAAACTATAAAAACGAGTCAAAGTAGATTGACCCACACTAGCACTTCCACGTAATAACTCGACCAGGGGCGATCCGATTACAGGAATAGCGTCGGGTACGCCTGTCACGATTTTGACTGCCCAATAACCAATTTGGTCCCGAGGTAAGGAATAACCAGTTACAACCAAAAGATGCGGTCAATACAGCCAGAACCACACCTGTAACCCAAGTCCAATTCGCGGGGTTTTTTAAACCCACCGGTGAGATAGACACGAAATACGTGCAGGATCATCATTAGGGACCATCATACTTGCTGACCATCGATGAACTGATCGGATTAACCAACCAAAGTTAGCTTCAGTCATTATGTATTGAACCGAGGTAAAAGCCTCGGTAACGGTTGGACGATAGTAAAAAGTCATGGCAAACCCCGTAGCTACTTGTACTAAAAAACAAGTAAGCGTAATTCCTCCTAGACAATAAAATATGTTGACATGTGGAGGAACATATTTACTAGTTATATCATCTGCAATCGCCTGAATTTCGAGACGCTCTTCGAACCAATCATATACTTTATTGAGATAGGTAAACCAAGGGAACTCCCCCTCTGAGAACCGTATATGAGACTTTCATCTCGTACAGCTCAAGCAAAAACACCCCAATACTGGTTGCAACGGATATGTAATAGGAAATTGGAAACTTCTTCTTAGTACTCCATCCAACCTTCTCTGAAAATACGACGAAGTGCAAAAAAAAACCGAAGCTCTTCTTTAGTGATGACAATGCCAAAATATCAAGTCAGCTCATTTCATTCGTTTTTATGTTGATCATTACGGGCCTCTTGAATTTTCTCGGTCTCTCAATTTTAATTTTTTGTATAATGTGGATTTCTTTTTGTTTCTAATTGCTAGGAATTCTCTTGTTGAGACCCTATGATTCGATTGAAACCTAAGATTCATACTAGAACCACGATGATTGAATAAAGTCCCTAAGCTAAGCCCAAGGGTTATCTGAGTAAAAACCTTTTGATCATCACTTATTCAATGAATAGATGAAATGACTCTAAATCCATAGAAACATTTTGTCCGTTGGTCAAAATAAGCAAACAAAAAATTTAAGAATAATTAGAAATTAGAAAATAAATCTTTGAAATTTTTTGAGTCCGGTCGCGAGGTCTGACTGAATAGTAGGTATGAATCATAGTTTAAATATTTCTTTTCTTGATCTATTTCATTCCATATATTCCGTGCTCCAGATACTAGAATGAATATCCGACGAGGCAAAACCATCTCTCTCAAGATGACAGACCCATTCTCTGTACTATCAATAGGATCAATTATAACAAGTCACACACTCATATTCCGGAAATACCGAAACAAAGGAATTTCACGGTCAAAACTGCCGGAATGACCTAAAAATCCTAGTCCTAAGTGATTCACTTTGGATTGAAAAGACAGTACTTCGCAATTCCTATGAAACGCTAATTCATTGAAATTTCCATCCAGTAAAAACGGAAGAGTTATAAATCTCCAAAATAATAGATAGGAATACCGCGAAGAGAGCCATTGCGACACCCATCAACGGGGTAGTTCCCATCCGGGCGCTACTTTACCATATTCCGAATTCAACGGTTTCAATAAACTTCCTAGACCAGTCTGTCTTGGTCTTTGGGACCAGATCTCGAATTATTCTCAACGGTTTGTGTAGCCATAAATCCTATTGCATTGATTGAATTTTATTGACTTTGTAAATCATACCGTTGTAAATAACCGATCTTATCATAGTCCATTGTGGTCTTGAAATTTTATAATAAATGGAAATAGCAACCCTAGTCGCCATCTTTATATCTGGTTTAACTTGTAAGTTTTACCGGGTAACGCCTTATATACCGCTTTTGGGCAACCCTCTCAACAACTAAGAGATCCATTTGAATGAACATGGGGACTAATTGAAGTTCAAGTAATGAGCCGCCCGTGTTGGGCGGCTCATTACTTGACTTTAATGCATTAATTCATTAGTATTTATAAAGTAACACTTATACTTTAACTATACATTGAGATAATCAAAAATCATTTTTAGATCGGAACCTTAGGCGGTTCTCGAAAAAAGATAGCGAAAAAAAATGATTCCTAGAGTCGAGACTAAGAGGAATGTATAAACCAATGCTTCCATAAATTCGATCGTGGTTTACAAATTATAGCTTCCACACCTGTTCATTTGGGAAGGCATCTCCCAGATAAAGAACAAGAGTTCAAAGAAAAGGGCGATTTAAATCCCAGCAAAATTGATCTGGTAATCTATGTAGAAAGTGAAATCAAAAAAAAATCCAATAGAAGCGAAAGATACCATATCAGATCAAATGTTTATCAGATTACCTGTCTCCTTGTAGTTGGATCCCCAAGTTTTTGGAATGCTCCAAATTCTACTTGAGCATCCAAATCTGGATCAATTCCCCGCAAAAACATCTCTGAACAACGGTTCTAGCACCATGCCCAAATGTGTCCGAAAAAGAAGAGCAAAGCAAACGAAGCATGCCCAAAGTGAACCAACCCCTCGGACTACTACGAAAAACACCATCAAGATTTCAAAGTAGCACGATCTAATTTCAAAAATTTCCACCTAATTGAGCGCGTCTAGCATATTTTTCACAGTTGCAGGATCACTATAACTGACTCCGTTAAGTTCGCCACCATAGAACTCAACAGTTACCCCTACTTGCTCAAACACTATACTTCGATTCCGCCCTTCCGAAAAGGAACATCGGCTCTCACAATTCCGTCTCCATCTACCAAAACTACCGAAATGTTTCAAAAACAAGTAGGCATACGACGTACAAAAAGCTCACGCCCCTCTTTATCTCTAAAGATAGGGTGCCCTAACCATTCCAACAGCTATTCCGTCCCCGTATCCATTGAGCCCGCTCTGAATAATCCCCCGTTGCGGGATTATTGCGATGTAATCATAAAAAGCTAATTTTTCAAGGAATTTTAGACCAGGCTTCCTGATAAACTCTGATTTTCAGCTAGTCCGCACCAACCTTCGATAGATTTCTTGCTGGAAGTATCCCTGATCCCATTTGATAACGGGTGGGACGAATAATTCGAATGGGGGTCAGTTGCCGAACCATACACATAGTTCCGGCAACAACAAAAGCCGAAAAAAGACAGCAGCGATACTACTGGGAAGAACAGTTTCAATATTACCATACGCAACCCTTTGTATAGGCGTGGGGGCGGACGAACACTAAGATGAAATAGGCCTGCTAATATGCCCCAATGTCCTGCTGCAATATGATGAGAGGCTATTGCCTCCCGGAACAAAAGGATCAAAACCTTCTACGCCCCACGCAGGACTTACAGATTTGTACTTTTCCAGTTAGTCCGTAAGGATCGGACACCCATATTTCCAGGACCATACAAGCCCGTTACATGAAATGCACCAAACCCAAAGCAAGCTAACCCTGATAGAAATAAATGAATTCCAAAATCTTGGGCAAATCCAAAGAAGGTTTCCTGTACGTTCATCACGGAATATTTCTAGATCCCAATACACCCAATGCCAGATAGCTGCCAAAAAGCACAAACCAGAAAACACAATATGCGCCCCGGCCACACCCTCGTAACTCCAAATACCCGGATTTGTTACAGTTCCTCCTGTGATACTCCAACCTCCCCATGAATTGGGTTATTCCTAAACGAGTCATGAAGGGTATAACAAACATACCCTGTCTCCACATTGGATCAAGAACGGGGTCAGAGGGATCAAAAACGGCTAATTCGTATAGAGCCATTGAACCAGCCCACCCAGAAACTAGAGCTGTATGCATTATATGGACAGCAAGCAACCGACCGGGATCATTCAATACGACGGTATGAACACGATACCAAGGCAAACCCATGAAAATACCCCTTTATCAAAGAAAAATAAAAAAAAAAAAAGATATAACTTTATCGCATTGGAAAAAACTAGGCTATAGACTTCTGCTTTTCAGTGGATTATTTCGGAGCAAGGGTTCTTATTTATTTTATTCCATTTTGTTGGTAATAATGGAACAATTCTGTTCGTCGGAACAAAGAAAAGCAGATCTATTCTATAGTATACCCAATAAGTACCAATACGCAATGGGGGAATTGGTCCCATTTTCTCTGGGCGAATGCATAGAAAGGTGTTCGTCGTTTGTTTGAACAGTTCGACCCAGCCGTAAAACTTTTTCTTTATGCATTTCGTCTTCCTCTCTTCCTCTATGAACTTTTCAATTTGATGAAAACAAAAAATTCATTGTTACGTTTCCACATCAAAGAATGAAGTCATCTTTTGACAGCCAAAAGATGCCCGTTGGTGTTCCGAAAGTCCCCTTTCGAATTCCGGGAGATGAGGACGCAACCTGGGTTGACCTATAGTGCGGCTTGTTAGACATATTGGGTCATATGGGATTTCCCCGTTCTCTCCCCTGATTGAGATACCCCTGCTTCGCCAAAAAATTAATTGAACTTCTCAAGAATTTGTAGCGTGAAATGTAATTAGCCCAATTTCTTGAGGGAGCAATATTATTAATTACAATAATTTATGGTTAGTTTGATTGGACCAATAAAATGAAGTATCCAGGCTCCGTTCAGAAAATACTCAATTGTTCGTTTTAATTTACTATGGATATGCTTAACACTTGTATCAGAAACGTTTATAACATATAAACGATTAAATGATCTCAAACTGCTAATTTATGATGACTACACAGAATATTTAGAATATTTTATTTGGTGAAAAAAAAAAATTGAAAAAAGTCGTATCAAAAAGAAGTGGTATTGGAATCATTTGGCCTATATGTACAAATAGAAATCGGTTGTATCTTTTATCATCTATCTTTACCCGGAGTAGAACATAAGCCTAAAAAATTTGAAGAGGCCCATTCAGGAACAAGAAATTTACATCGGAATTTTTAGATAAAACACCATACATCAATGAGAGTTTAATTCAAAAAGTTTCTAGGAGGTATGAAAGTATTAAAAAAAAAAAAAGAGGACCTATACTTTACTTTGATTCTTTCTTTGCTTTGCCATTTTTTTTTTTTATGAACCATATGCATTCAAAAGTGCGCGTATGGTTCCTAAAAGGGATAAAATTTTATCCTAATCAACCGACTTCATCGAGAAAGATTACTTTTTTTAGGAGACTCCATAGAGGACGAACTAGCAAATCAAGTTATGGGGCTCATGCTATTTCTCAATATAGAGGATAAGGACTTAGAGCAATGGTTATTTATAAACTCACCTGGCGGGTGGATAGTACCCGGAGTAGGCATTTATGATATGATGCAACTTGTGATACCAGATGTAAATACAGTATGTATGGGAGTCGCCGCTTCAATGGCATCTTTCGTTCTGGTCGGAGGCGAAATTACCAAACGCTTAGCATTCCTTCGCGCTTGGCGCCAATGTATCTTTAACCTTAGTTGAGAGGTTGAGAGAAAGCTTTTTTAGAAATGAAATAAAAAAGTAAAGTTATAAATGACATAAGAAAGTAATGAAGACTATATGCCTTAGCCGGGGAAAATGAATAAGACTACTGAGTAACAATAGCATGGCATTCCAATTCGGTATGAACATACCCATATGGTTTTTCATAACGTGAGATTGTGTATCGGGGGAGCTGGCTTAGACAAAATATCTTTCCGATCAAGGAATACCTCTGAATATCTCTCAGCAATTCATTTTAGTGTCGCAAATATTTTTGGTTTCACGCGACAAATGATTTTGCCAAATTTATGTTATCGAAGAGTACTAAAAAAAAAAGAAACTTTGGGATTGCTCGATCTCATATGAGTTAAATTCCTAAATAACCAAAGCACGGAAGCAACGGAATCATCATACTCCTTTTTCACTCTCCCAAAAGCAAGGATGTTAAATGGGCGGATAATTTCTGGATCCAATAGATCTTTTTTTTCCCGTGGAAGGGAAAAAAAATCCCATTGTGGAGCCGTATGCAATGCCCCAAAATTGCCTGTACGGTTGTTGAATTTTATCTATATTGGATTGTCCTTTTTTTTATCAATCTATATTGTCGTTTGCTTCTATTATATAGATACTCCGCTTCTTCTTATTCTTTAGCTCTTTCCTTTACCCGATAGAAGATAGAGGGACCTTTCATTATGTTATATCATCAGGGTAATGATCCACCAACCTGCTGGTACCTTTTATCAGCAAGAAATCCCAGGATATACGCTAGAATCGAGAGCAATTTCAGAGTTTCGCGACAGAATCGTAAAAATATATTCCGTACGAACACAACAACCCCACTGGGTTATAGCCGCCGACCTGGAAAGAGATACTTTTATGGACGCAAGCGAAGCCAAAGAGTATGGAATTATAGATCTTATAGCAGAATCAGTCCTAAATACCGGCTAAAATACCGGGGAGTTAAGTAAAATTTACCCCACCACCGAATTTACACTCCGGATTTACATTGTCCTCTAAGATTCGCACTCATGAAACAAAATACGTTAGCATCTTAGAACCAAGGAAACAGAGCCAACGCCCCAATAGAAATGTCGGTCTACTTCCATTCCATTCGAGGATCCTAAAGACATCGATCGTATTGTTGATCTCTTATCTTGTTCGTTTACAGATTCGGAATGAGAAATTATTATCCCGCTCCATCCGAACTAAAAAAAAGGGTATAAAAAATATCGTTATTACTTTTCATTGATGAGTTTAATTCAAGGATTTCGAGTTCTAATTTCATAAATCGATTTTTGGGGGGAGGGTTACTAGGAGGGGATAAGGATAGTTGGTAGGTTCAATTCCTAACCGGATGATTATGTTTTTTTTCTTCTAGTATTAAATAGAAGAAAAAAAACATAATCATCCGGTTAGGATCGATCTAAACCAGCCCATTTTGTATATGATTCAGCATGCCAACTATTAAACAACTTATTAGAAACACAAGACAGCCAATCAAAAATGTCACAAAATCCCCCGCTCTTCGGGGATGTCCTCAGCGTCGAGGAACATGTACTAGGGTGTATGTGCGACTCGTTCAAATCATAAGATAAGCTGGAACAAAAGAAAGAAAACGCTTTTTCCAGTATCAATGACCAGTACCAATGAATAGTGAATAGGATGGAATTTTTCCATTCACTATCTAACAAAAGACCTACATTGTGTATGAAATTTATGGTTTCTATTGGTGCAAATCCAATCACCTTAATTGTAGATGATAAGCAACTCCCAGTGGTAGCAAATGGTTGTCCATTAAGCGGGGGAATTGGTATTTAGGAAGCAGAAAAATTATGCTCTCACTCTTGCAAGAACGGACTAACAGGGTCAGCTACCTAGCCAACTTTCATAATTAAATGCCGTTACTGTATGAGTAGATCTCATTGTGAAAAGATCTATTATTGGATAATTCATGGGTAGAGTCAAAGAATGTGAACTGTACAAGTTACTAATAACATTGATTGAATGGGGAAGGAGCTCCGGTGTATAGAAAGGACCTCACCGTTTACGAAGTAACCATAGAAACGAAGGAACCCACTATTTATTTATAAATTTCCCTTTACTAGGTATTCCTACTTTAATACAATACTCTATTTATACTCAATTTGAAATTGAATATTTTTGGATACCTAGTATCAATACAATTTCTTATTTCGAGGTGAAATGCCCGTAAAAAAAAATCGTGGTTGGGAAGGTCAGAGCAGCAAAAGCCATTGGAATTTGTATTTTATACATCGGAAGAATCCGTTTTGTTATTAATAGACTAGGAAAGACGAGAGGGATGACTGAAAGAAAAAATAAATTAAGTTATTCATCAAAGTTTATTTTGCTTCAATGACCAGAACTAGACGAGGGTATATAGCTCGTAGACGTAGAACAAAAACGCGTTTATGTGTATCAACCTTTCGAGGGTCCCATTCAAGACTTATGCGAACTGCTATTCAACAAAGAATTCGAGCTTTGGCTTCTTCTCATCGGGATAGGGGAAGCCGAAAGATCAATTTTCGTCGTCTGTGGATCACTCGAATAAATGCAGTAATTCGCGAGAACGGGGTATCCTATAGTTATAGTAGATCCATAAATAATCTGTACAAGAGACGGTTGCTTCTTAATCGTAAAATTCTTGCACAACTAGCCATATCAAATACAAATTGTCTTTATACAATTTCCAATGAGATCATTTTCCAATGAGATCATTAAATAAGGAGATTGATTGGGGGAATTCATCGGAATGCTTTAAAGGGAGGTCCCCCGGAGAATGAACTCCGGGAAGGGAGAGTAAAAAGAAATAGGATTATTAAAAAGTAGTCAAAATAACTGAATGCGTTTCCATAAAAAAAGGTTTCTTCTTCATTTTTGAATTTTGATTCAATCAATTGAGAAATAGACCTATTTCTTTCTGGTTCGAGTACCCGTAGTTCTAGGAGTATACTTAGTTCTATTCGCAGATTCTTCATTACGAAGAAAAGGTAACGAAGATAAAGTACGAGCTTGTTTTATAGCAATAGTAATTAATCGTTGTTGTTTCAAAGTCAATCTATTCACTCGTCTAGATAATATTTTTCCTTGCTCACTAATAAATCGACTAATTAAACTTATGTTTCTATAATCAATTCGATCCCCCGGTCCAATTGGGGGCAAACGCCTACGAAAAGATCGCTTGGATTTAAGAAAAAGCTTGGATTTTTCCATGGTTTATTCCTTATCTCTAAAATCCTATTTCTTAATTCTCATTTTGGATTTGACGGAAATAGGAGTTAATTGGTTTATTTGGTTATTTTATAATTATATGTAATTTTGAAAAATTTGTTCCCCTTTCTTGAATCCTGAAGGGAAGGTACACGCGGTTTTCTTTGATCTATTTCTTTATCTCCCCATGAATCATATGTTTGTAACAATAGGGACAGAATTTTCTCAATTCCAGTCGACTAGGCGTATTGTGTCGATTCTTTTGGGTAATATATCTGGAAATGCCTGGTGATTCCTTATTACTATCCTTTCGACAACTGTTACATTCCAAAATAACTGTTATTCTGACATCTTTACCCTTCGCCATGAACCTAACCTCCTTTGAATTTTGGATTCACTCAATTCTTTTCTTTCATTTTCGATCCGAAACGAAAAAAAAAAAAAGAAGTTGCTAACCTGAAATCCTATTATGAAAGATTTTGTTACAATCAATAGAGAAAAAAGAAAAATAAGTAATACAATGATTTCTAACTATTAATTATTTAGATAGAATCTCGGTATAGTAATAGTATTTCATTTAAGTATCTTGTATAATTTTGTTGCCCTCTATGATTTTAATATATTAATATAATAATATTAAATTAATTCGAGCCTGAGCCCAAATTTCGATGAGGTTGAACCCACTTTTTTTTTCTTTAATCCTCAAAAAAATGACAAAAGAGCAAAACAAAGAAAGGAAGAGAAAGGGAGAGGGATTCGTCAGAGAGAATTTAGCGTATCTCTAATCTTTTTAAGCCCTTCCTATGTCAATAACTAGAATGAAAAAAATGGGAATGTCAACGCATCCGGGAATAAACGGTTGATCTCTATCAATAAACCTGCTAAAGACCCAAACCATAGAGTACTTAGCACAGGTGCCACAGAAAGATATGTTTTTAGATTTCGCATCGAAAAGCCTCCTTTTTTTGTAATACATATATGATCATATGCATATGTAGTTAAGGATCGCTTGTATTTGTACGCGAAATTCTTAACTAAAATAGATATATAAAACAACCCAGTAGATGAGATTTTCCTTTCCTTACAACAGAGAAAAGGGCATTTCCCTCTTTCGGAGCATTGCCGATAAAGATTTATTTATATGTTGGGTTTACTATGTCTATAATGTATATAATTTTTTTATTTATTATATGTTATATGAGCCATGAGAAAAAAAAAAGAATAAATGGCAAGAGAATTCCTATATCTATGTAGGAAATAACGATGTGGAAAACAGGACGTGGATTCTCTACAATGACACTGTAGGACAATTGAAATGAAAGGGATGTAGCGCAGCTTGGTAGCGCGTTTGTTTTGGGTACAAAATGTCACGGGTTCAAATCCTGTCATCCCTACCTCTTTTTTATCCTATGAGCATTAACGAAGGAAAAACCGCACTAATGATTCAAGAGAATTGGACATACACAATCCTTGATTTTATGATACTATATGCATGCAAGATCCATTGGGGAAATCCTTTTCTTTATGATCTTGTCTATTGTGATAAGAAAGCGCTCTTAGTTCAGTTCGGTAGAACGTGGGTCTCCAAAACCCGATGTCGTAGGTTCAAATCCTACAGAGCGTGATTTCTTTCTTCTTAGGTAGAATTACAACGAAATAACTTTATTGACTTGAAAAACAATCTGAATTTGACCTCCTCCTTCTCTTTAATCCGCAGGAGGTCAAAAAAAAAAAAGAGATGTTACTTAATCAAAGTTCCAACTGATCTCCGCGCCTGTATTGCAAATATGCAGTTACGAATAATCCAGCCAAAGTAATAGGAATGAGACCTAACACGATTCCAAATAGTAAAACTTCAATCATTTCAACTTGTTTGAAAGAGGAAAAAAGGGTAGGTAATATCTATCTCTAAAAATGAATAGTAATCCAAATCGCTCATGAATCTCAATAACAAAAACCAAGAATTGAAAATTGACATAAGAAGTAACTATAACTCGGACTTTCACAAAAACATGTATTTCTATGAATTGTTCATTCAATCAATTTCAAATAAGTCGTATCTTGTTCAGACCAATAAATAGAACTGAAGTTATAGTTAAAGCCGCCAGTAGAAAACCGAAATAACTAGTTATAGTAAGCATGAAAAAGCTAACCGAGATACCTTTTATTTATACATATGTTTATGAAACACTTACCTAATTTTCGATTTTTATAGATACGAGTATAAGAAAAAAGCCCAATTGACAGAATCAGTCTCAATGGAATTGAAAGTTTTTTATTTTTCAATCATTATTCATTTTCATTATAAATGATACTAACAAAGATCAAGTTACATAAGTAAAAAATGAATTTATTATCTATGATATCTACCGATCCTATGATTTCAAATCAACAGATGTATTGAGTAACTCTTGAGTAAAGTATAAAGTAATAGTAATTTTGTCGTCAAACAAGAACCAATGAAACTATGAAACTCTCTGTGAATCCCTATGAAATAGAAATAAATAAAATTTTCAAATCATTTTTATTTTCAATTGTATCGATTCCTTTTTCGATTTTGGAACGAAGGACCTTATAACAAAAATTCCTTTGATTTTATTTTAACTCGAGAGTATTGCATGATCACTCGTAGAAAAAAATCTAAATAAAACTTTTATTTCGGTTCAATTCTTTTAAATTTTTAGACTGGTCATTCCATTGTCTTTTACTTTATTGGATTGGTTCTACATTAAGTTTTCCCTCTTAGATAGCCCCATCTTTTTAGATAGCTCAAGAGGAACCTTTAGCTAAAATTCAACAATGTCTAATATAACAACGATTGTCTTACGAATATTGTTTGTTCTGTTTCTTTCTCTTTCATGGCATATTATCTACTATTGTTATTGTACTAGAAACCAATTTCTTTGAAATTAAAGGATTCGAAGAAAACCCTTTATTCTACAACCATTAAGAAGGGGTTTCTCTATTTCGTATCTAATTGAATTCTGAAACTATAATAATATATTTCCTGTCTTATTAGAATCCAACTAGTCGAATTTGCACTTTATTTAATAGATCCTTGATCTAGCCCAATAGTAATGGAAGGGAATCCTATACTACAGGAATTTTTGGAATTTGATATCGAATGACACATAGTTCTGCATCCATATAAGGAATAAGAAAGGGGGAAAGTAATTATGTCCCGATTCTTTTAGATATTGATTGAATTTTCATTTCGTTGCTGTGTCAGAAGAAGGATAGCTATACTGATTCGGTATATTCTAAAGATGCCCTCGGTACGATATTGACGATCTCACAAAGATGAAAGATCAGTGAGTTTCCATTTACTGATACTATCTTTCACAGAATCGATCCCCCTTTAACTGTACAAGATTTTTGGAGTTCAGCATGTCTGGAAGCACGGGAGAACGTTCTTTTGCTGATATTATTACCAGTATCCGATACTGGGTCATTCATAGCATTACTATACCTTCCCTATTTATTGCGGGTTGGTTATTCGTCAGCACGGGTTTAGCTTATGATGTGTTTGGAAGTCCTCGACCAAATGAGTATTTTACAGAGAGCCGACAAGGAATTCCATTAATCACCGGCCGTTTTGATTCTTTGGCACAACTCGATGAATTTAGTAGATCGTTTTAGGAGGTCCCAATGACTATAGATCGAACCTATCCAATTTTTACAGTGAGATGGTTGGCTGTTCACGGCCTAGCTGTACCTACCGTTTCTTTTTTGGGGTCAATATCCGCAATGCAATTCATCCAACGATAAACATAATCCGAATTATAGAGCTATGACACAATCAAATCCGAACGAACAAAATGTTGAATTGAATCGTACCAGTCTTTATTGGGGATTATTACTAATTTTTGTACTTGCTGTTTTATTTTCCAATTATTTCTTCAATTAAAAGAAAGAGAATCAATTCTCTTATCTCATTCGGAAGGATTTTATCTCATAATTATCCATGACTGTTTATGTCTGTAGCATGACCACTTGATGAAATGTGGAGGGAAGTGGGGTAAATGGCCGATACTACTGGAAGGATTCCTCTTTGGCTGATCGGTACTGTAGCTGGTATTCTTATAATCGGTTTACTAGGCGTTTTCTTTTATGGTTCATATTCCGGATTAGGTTCATCCCTATAGTAATCATATGAACTGGGTTGTAGACATAGACGCGTAAGAACTCAATGGGACTTTGCCTCCCTTGTTTAGGGAGGCAAAGTCCCATTGAGTTCTTACGCGTCTAACGCGAGTTTTTCCATTCCATAAAAATCGAAAATAATCTTTGATGAACAGGATCAAAATTTCTTGTTATTTAAGAACAACACAAGACAGAAGGGAAATCCCTTTTATTGTGTCAACCAACGATTAATAAGACAAGTCATTTATTTATCATAATTCAAAATTTCGTATTTTATTTGACTATGACTATTTTTACCATACAAAATTGCATCAATCAACAAGAATTTGGTTCTTTTTATCAACTTACTATTGGTAAACCTATGGATCTAGAAATTCATTTCGGACAATTGAACCTTTTCAAACTGTTTCTTTTTAAGAACCAAAAAAATTTGTGCCAGAATAACAGATGCAAAGAAGAAAAAAAGACCTTGGACGCGTGATGGATCTTGAAGTACTATTTCTGCATCTCCCTGACCAAATCCACCCACGTTGGGATTACTCGTTAATGGTTGATCCAGCTTGATGGATTCACCTTCTGAAACAAGAAGTTCCGGTCCTGGAGGTATAATATCAAGGGATTGGTGTCCATCCGACGCATCCACTATGGTTATTTCAAAACCGCCCTTTTCTTTACGTACTATTTTGCTGACAATACCTGCCGCTGTAGCATTATAGACTGTATTGTTACTCTTCCTCCCATCGGGATAAATCTGACCCCTTCCCCTGTTCCCACCAACGTATATAGGATATTTTAAAAAGTAAATATCTTTCTTAGTAGCAGGGTCCGGGGAAAGAATAGGAAAGGTGATTTCACTATATTTCTGACCAGGAACAGGACCTATCACAAGAATATTTGTTTTAGTCGGACGATAACTCTGAAAAGACAGATTTCCCATCTTTTCTTTCATTTCGGGAGAAATACGATCGGGAGGGGCTAGTTCGAATCCCTCAGGTAAAATAAGAACCGCCCCCACATTCAAAGACCCCTTTTTACCATTTGAAAGAACTTGTTTCAGTTGCATATCATAAGGGATTCTAACAACTGCTTCAAATACAGTATCAGGAAGTACCGCTTGTGGAACCTCAATATCCACGGGTTTATTAGCTAAATGGCAATTGGCACATACAATACGCCCAGTTGCTTCTCGTGGATTTTCATAACTCTGTTGTGCAAAAATAGGATATGCGTGTGAAATAGATGTCCAAGTTATTACATATATCAACATCATGATCGATACAGAAATGGATCGAGTCATCTGCTCCTTTACCCAAGAAAAGATATTTCTATTTTGCATAGTCCAATCATTCATCCCCGAGAATTTCTACAATAAATTTGGTAGGTTGCTAGTATAGTTTCCTATCCACGATTCTGCTATTTTACTGGAAGAAGTTCACTGGAATACAGTAAAAATCCCCAGGATGAGTAGAAACATAAAGAGTGAGTAAGATTTTTACTAATTTGTTTATGTCCGAAGTAAGAAACATTCGAATTGGATTCATATCAGTGGATCTCTCTTTAGTCATTCATTGAGTGATAAATCACTACAAGTGAGGGAGATAGACGATTTAAATAACGAAAGATCCAATATTTAAAAATGGTATCTAGAATGACTGGAAAAGTGGAAACAAGACCAGATATAATTTGATCATTATGATAAAATCCAAAATCCTTGTAGACAAAACCAATCATTAGTTCCCAACCATGGGGCGAGTGGAATCCAATACATAAATCAGTTAACAAAAGAATAGAAAAAGCTTTTATTGTGTCGCTTAAATTATAGAGAAATTCCCGAACCCAAGAATTTAGAACGATAAGTTCTTCATTACCCAGAATAGAATAACCACTTAGAATAGCAAAACTTATTATATTTGTCGAGAAGTGCAAAATAGTATGGATATGACCCTCATTGTGCATCTTGACCAATTGGATCGTTTCTTTGTGGATTCCTATACGAAGCTTTTGTATATGTGTCTCCGGGTACTCCTTTATCATTTCGTTCAAAAGAAATAGTTCTTCCAATTCGATGAATTTTTCTAGAACGCTCTTTTCTTGCATATCATTCAAAAAAGCTTCGGATTGGCTAGTATTCCACCAATTAATAACCCACGATTCTAGACTTTTTTTAAATGAGAAAGAGATCCACCAAGGCAAAAATACTATAGATGCAAGATATGGGAGGAGAGTGAATGCTTTCTTTTTTGTCATTTTGAATCTGTGAATTTTTAATGAAACGACTTCATTGCTCAACTCTATCCAATCTGTTATTTTTATGAAATGAAATAACAAGATGAGTTCTATAACAAGAAGGATTACTGAGTTCCTTCCCCAATGCAGAGAAAACACTCATTCTTCGGTTCATTTCAAAATACTTCAATTGGTACGCGCAAGAAATAGGCCAATTCCGCAGCTTTTTGTTCAATTTCTCGCGGAGTCAAATTCTCATCAGTACGAGTCAGTGGAAGGGCCCCCTGTCCTCTAATTTCCATATAAAGTACGGGACGAGGATAAAGACCCTCTTTAACCGCTATTCTAATCGACTGGATATCTCTCATAAGGAATCGAAGAAAGATGCGCCGATTTCTTCCAGGAAATCCCCAACGAAAAATACACACTACTCCTTCTTTTCTATCGAATTGATCATAACCACTGCCTACATTCCACCAAATTGTACACCACAAATAGGAGCTAATGAAGAGACCTGCGATCCCATAGAAAGACATCACGATCCCTTGTGGAAAAAAATGGATTTGCTGAGACGGAAATATGGATATCAGATTTCGACCAAGATAACTAGAAGTTCCCACCAATAGGAATCCTAGTGAACCTAAAAAAGGATACAGGCCCAGAAGAAATTACTTGTTTTTCGAGACCCCGTTATAAGTTCTATCCATATACGTTCTGATCGCCAGTTCATACTAAATCCAGTTGCATTTTATTGGAAATAACCCCCAAAATTTTGACTTTATGTTTTTCTATTTTTGTTCCCGAAGTAACTCTCATCAACTAGCACTATTATGATATGAATCATTTGGAATAATTCAAAGAATAAGTTTGGTAAAAAAGTACAGTATCTCCGCCATAAGATCCCACTATGGATATATACATATAGATATACTGACTTCTGATTTCAGACATCTGCTGATCCTTTTTAAAATAGCTATAATACTTTATATCCACATATAATGTTTCCGGGCGCATAACAGCGCTTTCACAGGTGTTCGGAAGAAGCCATATCTTGGACTATATTCCAATAAATAGATAACTCTATTAGGATCCAAGTCAAATTCTTGAAATAAATTGATGCGATTTGGTCCCGCCGGATCTAGACAATCTTGTTTTTTTGAACATGAATAGATAAAGAAGCCATTGCAATTGCCGGAAATACTAGGCCTACTAAAGGCACAAAAAAAGAGGGAAAGTTGAAAATTGTCATAGACTATATACCTCGATTTAATATTTGTACCTGTTTTAAAGATATCTTAGGATAAGTATATCGATTATAAGTATATAATAATAGGTACAATAAATATAGAACTATAATAAACTATATAAGTGTACCCCCATTCACCATTCTATTTAGTATTATTGTTCTTTTGTCCTTATCTTCTGATAAAGAACGAAAGAGTTTCTTATAAATTCGCAAAGGATTTTATTCTATTTTATTCTAACGAACCCGATCCAACAATATACATGGATTCCTTGTAAAAATGCGATTCTCGGGGGATTTAGCAAAATCCACGATTTCAATTGTATATTTTCTATATTGAAATTATTCAATATCTATAAAAAATACGTAAGAAGGGAACATAAATTCTTTTCCAAATTTTAAAGAGTTAACTCTTTTATCCTGTTGATAGAGTCTTCCTGATCACTAATCAGGAATATAGGTCGAAAGAAAATAGATCTGAAAAAAAAAAAGGAACAATCTAAAGTGAATTTTGATTCAAGGGAAAGAAATCGTGAAATTGAAATAACTCACTCAGAACACCTTTTAAAGGATTACGTGGTACGATTGGGTCGAATAAGCCTTTGTCGAATAAATACTCAGCCGATTGGGAACCTTCAGGTACTGTCGTATTCAATGTTTGTTCAATTACTCTTTTGCCTGCAAATGCAATGTAGGCATCGGGTTCGGCAATAATGATATCTCCTAACATACCAAAACTAGCGGTCACTCCACCGGTTGTAGGAGATGTAAGGATTGATACATATAATAACTTTTTGTTTGATTGATAATTATATAAAGCGGACGAAATTTTTGCCATTTGCATCAAACTCAAACTTCCTTCTTGCATGCGCGCTCCTCCGGAAGCACACACTATAATAAGGGGTAGAGATCCATTAGTAGCATATTCGATCAAACGGGTTATTTTTTCACCTACTACGGATCCCATACTTCCCCCCATGAACCGAAAATCCATAATCCCAATTGCTATGGGAATACCATTTAATTGACCTATGCCTGTTTGAACAGCCTCAGTTAACCCCGTTTCTTTTTGATAAGAATCAATACGATCTGTATAGGATTCCTCCTCTGACTGAAATTCAATGGGGTCTACAGAAACCATGTATTCATCCATAGGATCCCAAGTACCCGGATCAATCGAAAGTTCGATTCTATCTGAACTATCCATTTTCAAATGAACTCCACAGTGTTCACAAATATTTAATTTTGCTCTTAAAAATTTCTTATAATTTAATTCATCACATTTTTCGCATTGAACCCACAAAAGCTTGTAGTTTTTATTTATACCGGTATTATTAGATTCTCCTGGCATATGGGAATCACTTTCTTGGGAATCACTTTCTTGGGAATCACCTTCCTCGAAATCACTTTCTTGGGAATCACTTTCTTGGGAATCACCTTCCTCGAAATCACCTTCCTCGAAATCACTTTCTTGGGAATCACCTTCCTCGAAATCACTTTCTTGGGAATCACTTTCTTGGGAATCACCTTCCTCGAAATCACTTTCTTGGGAATCACTTTCTTGGGAATCACCTTCCTCGAAATCACCTTCCTCGAAATCACCTTCCTCGAAATCACTTTCTTGGGAATCACTTTCCTCGACATCACCTTCCTCGAAATCACTTTCTTGGGAATCACCTTCCTCGAAATCACTTTCGTCGAAATCATTTTCCTCGAAATCACTTTCGTCGAAATCATTTTCCTCGAAATCACTTTCTTGGGGATCACTTTCAGGTTCAGGGAAATCACTTTCATTACAAATGTAACTATAAATGTAACCCTTACTGCAATTGTCGCTACCACTTGAAAAGTGACTATTAATACTGATTTCAGAATGAAGATAATTGGCAATGCAACTATTAATGTGATTATTCCAACTATATTTAGTATCATACATGTAACGATCATAGTAGTGATCGTCACTCTTAGACCCATTATTCAGATAACTAGAAAAAGAACTTTTTAGTTCACCCGGAAACGAAGGATGGTTGTCAATCTCAAAAATATCATTTTCACTATCAAAAATTATGGAATAATTGTTACCATTACTATCCCTAACTAAAAAAGTCTTATTAGAGATGAAACTCCCAATGCCCCTGACACCAAATAAATGCTCAACATTTTCGCAACCAGAGCTGGCGCTATCAACCCAACTATGAATGTTTTTATCTATAATGGGGTCTTCACTTCCATTAGTATTTCCAATGGGCTCAATACCGCCCATTGATTTACTTAGCGCACACCTGTATTCTAACTCCCTGTTAAACAACATCGAATTTATCCACCTTTTTTCTTTTTCCATAAAGCCTTCCTGCCCCCTATTTCAACGAAAATACAATATATGAATAGTCATTTGAATATTTCCTTTTGGAATAAGCGTATAGATCCAATCACTAGGATTCACTAGGATCAGTAACCAATAACAAGTGAGTATTGACTTAACCGAGTCCCTTGGGGGACTTAGGGGAATCGAGGTATCGCTTCACTATATATGATGGACCCCTTCTTCGATTTTTAATATGAATATGAAAGAGAGATTTCTCTCATGTCGTATACAAATTTTCATCGAAAAGAGAAAGATATTTCTCTTTTCGATGAAAATTTCGTAGAATAATAAGTTTCTTTTCTATTGCAACACGGAACGAAAAGGACATTATTATGGGAGGGGTCCAAAGCGTTGTGTTCTTTAGTTTAGCTCAATCCATGATTTTAAACTACGGGATATAAATTCTAAATATCAAAATCAAAAAATTTCCCAATCCCGCGGATCCGTAGGATTCATTTTGAATCCAACAATAGAACAATAGAAGCATTTTAGTGGTTTATCTTGTATTTAAGATCTTGTCTATCTAGATCAAGTATATATATAGATAGATGCAAAATCTATGCATTAGGTGATTCATTATTTATTCGGCTCAATCCTTTTAGTAAAAGATTGGGCCGAGTTTAATTGCAATTCAATTTAAGAGAACGAACGGTAATTACTGGATTACAAAGTATCCATTGCTTCAAATTCAAATTTGATTTCCTTCCAGACCTCACAAGCAGCAGCTAGTTCAGGGCTCCATTTGCAAGCCTCACGGATAATTTCATTACCTTCACGAGCAAGATCACGTCCTTCATTACGAGCTTGTACACACGCTTCTAGAGCTACTCGATTAGCTACGGCACCCGGTGCATTTCCCCAAGGGTGTCCTAAAGTTCCTCCACCGAACTGTAGTACGGAATCATCCCCAAAGATTTCGGTCAGAGCAGGCATATGCCAAACGTGAATACCCCCTGATGCCACGGGCAGAACACCTGGTAGAGAGACCCAATCTTGAGTGAAATAAATACCGCGACTTCGGTCTTTTTCAATAAAATCATCACGCAATAAATCAACAAAACCCAAGGTGATCTCTCTTTCTCCTTCCAGTTTACCTACTACGGTACCGGCGTGAATATGATCTCCACCAGACATACGTAACGCTTTAGCTAGTACACGGAAATGCATACCATGATTCTTCTGTCTATCAATAACTGCATGCATTGCGCGGTGGATGTGAAGAAGTAGACCATTATCTCGGCAATAATGAGCCAAGGTAGTATTTGCAGTGAACCCCCCCGTTAAGTAGTCATGCATTACGATGGGTACTCCCAACTCTCTGGCAAATACAGCCCTTTTCATCATATCTTCGCATGTACCCGCAGTAGCATTTAAGTAATGTCCTTTGATTTCACCTGTTTCAGCCTGTGCTTTATAAAGTGCTTCGGCACAAAATAGGAAACGGTCGCGCCAACGCATAAATGGTTGGGAGTTCACGTTCTCATCATCCTTGGTAAAATCAAGTCCACCACGGAGACATTCATAAACCGCTCTACCATAGTTCTTAGCGGATAATCCCAATTTTGGTTTAATAGTACATCCTAATAGGGGACGACCATACTTGTTCAATTTATCTCTCTCAACTTGGATGCCATGAGGCGGGCCTTGGAAAGTTTTAACATAAGCAGTAGGAATTCGCAGATCCTCCAGACGTAGAGCGCGCAGCGCTTTGAACCCAAAAACATTACCCACAATAGAGGTAAACATGTTAGTAACAGAACCTTCTTCAAAAAGGTCTAAAGGATAGGCTACATAACAAATATATTGATTGTCTTCTCCAGCAACGGGCTCAATGTGGTAGCATCGTCCTTTGTAACGATCAAGACTGGTAAGTCCATCGGTCCACACAGTTGTCCATGTACCCGTAGAAGATTCGGCAGCTACAGCGGCCCCTGCTTCTTCCGGTGGAACTCCGGGTTGAGGAGTTACTCGGAATGCTGCCAAGATATCAGTATCTTTGGTTACATATTCAGGAGTATAATAATTCAATTTGTAATCTTTAACACCCGCTTTGAATCCAACACTTGCTTTAGTCTCTGTTTGTGGTGACATAAGTCCCTCCCTACAACTCATGAATTAAGAATTCTCACAACAACAAGGTCTACTCGACATGGATTAGACGTTAATGAAACCGTTTACGGGAATCTTTCACAAAATTATCAACTAATAGTCTCAACTAATCAGAATGGTTTGTTATTAGACCACGGTATTTGATTCGCCAAATACATCATTATTGTATACTCTTTCATATGTATGGCGCAACCCAATCGCCCCCTTTTTTGTTTCAACTTTCTAATCCCTTACTTTTAAGTATCCAAATTTCTATAAGTAAAAATCTAAATAATAAAAAAGAACTCTTGACGGCGATATATGTTGTAGTTGTATATGTAAATCTTAGATGTGAAAATAGGCGGAATTCGTCAAAAGGGGGTATAAAAACAATAGGGGACATCGATATGCTGAAATAAAAACGGCTAATGCCATAAAAATAATGAATCTATAAATAGAGTTTGGGTTCGAATTCCATAGCATCGTATGGAAAGGATTCTCTATAATGATAGAGAAATGAAAGACTTCCTCATGATTCTTATTCATCTACTTGATATTTTCAATATTGAATATCAGTTGGTTGAACTTGAAACTTCGTTCATTGAATGAATAAACAATTGAATTGGGTTCAGTTGGAGATCGTATCAACGAAATCGAGTACTAATTCGTATTTCTTATTGAATTAACCGATCAATTTGCTATCGGACCTTTTTCGTTTGCAAAAAAGAATACTTTATTATGATTATGAAAATAAATCCTACTACTTCTGGTCCTGGGGTTTCCGCCCTTGAAGAAAAAATCAGGGGCGTATCATTCAAATCATTGGTCCGGTACTGGATGTAACCTTTCCGCCGGGGAAGATGCCTAATATTTACAACGCTTTGGTAGTTAAAGGACAAGATACTGTTGCCCAAGAAATTAATGTGACTTGTGAGGTACAGCAATTGTTAGGAAATAATCGAGTTAGAGCTGTAGCTATGAGTGCTACAGATGGTCTGATGAGAGGAATGGAAGTGATTGACACGGGAGTTCCTCTAAGTGTTCCGGTTGGTGGAGCGACTCTCGGACGAATTTTCAACGTTCTTGGAGAACCCGTTGATAATTTAGGTCCTGTAGATACTCGCACAACATCTCCTATTCATAGATCTGCGCCTGCCTTTATACAGTTAGATACCAAATTATCTATTTTTGAAACAGGGATTAAAGTAGTGGATCTTTTAGCGCCTTATCGCCGTGGAGGAAAAATCGGGCTATTCGGGGGGGCCGGAGTAGGTAAAACAGTACTCATTATGGAATTGATCAACAACATTGCCAAGGCTCATGGGGGCGTATCCGTCTTTGGCGGAGTAGGCGAACGTACTCGTGAAGGAAACGATCTTTACATGGAAATGAAAGAATCGGGAGTGATTAATGAACAAAATATTGCAGAATCAAAAGTCGCCCTAGTCTATGGTCAGATGAATGAACCGCCGGGAGCTCGTATGAGAGTTGGTTTGACTGCCCTAACTATGGCGGAATATTTCCGGGATGTGAATGAACAAGACGTACTTCTATTTATCGACAATATTTTCCGTTTCGTCCAAGCAGGATCCGAAGTATCTGCTTTATTAGGCAGAATGCCTTCTGCTGTAGGTTATCAACCGACTCTTAGTACAGAAATGGGTACTTTGCAAGAAAGAATTACTTCTACCAAAGAGGGATCCATAACTTCCATTCAAGCAGTTTATGTACCTGCGGACGATTTGACTGACCCCGCTCCTGCCACAACATTTGCACATTTAGATGCCACTACCGTACTATCAAGAGGACTAGCTTCCAAAGGCATCTATCCAGCAGTAGATCCTTTAGATTCAACGTCAACTATGCTCCAACCTCGGATCGTTGGTGACGAACATTATGAAACCGCGCAAAGAGTTAAGCAAACTTCACAACGTTACAAAGAACTTCAGGATATTATAGCTATTCTTGGGTTGGACGAATTATCCGAAGAGGATCGTTTAACCGTAGCAAGAGCACGAAAAATTGAGCGTTTCTTATCACAACCCTTCTTTGTAGCAGAAGTATTTACCGGTTCCCCAGGAAAATATGTTGGTCTAACAGAAACAATTAGGGGGTTTCGACTGATCCTTTCCGGAGAATTAGATAGTCTTCCTGAGCAGGCCTTCTATTTGGTCGGTAACATCGATGAAGCTACCGCGAAGGCTATGAACTTAGACGTGGAGAGCAATTTGAAGAAATGACCTTAAATCTATGTGTACTGACTCCTAATCGAATTGTTTGGAATTCAGAAGTAAAAGAAATCATTTTATCTACTAATAGTGGCCAAATTGGTGTATTGCCAAATCACGCCCCGATTGCCACCGCTGTAGATATAGGCATTTTGAGAATACGTCTTAATGACCAGTGGTTAACAATAGCCCTGATGGGTGGTTTCGCTAGAATAGGCAATAATGAAATAACCGTTTTAGTAAATGATGCGGAGAAGGGTAATGACATTGATCCACAAGAAGCTCAGCAAACTCTTGAAATAGCTGAAGCTAACTTGAGCCGAGCTGAAGGCAAGAGACAAACAATTGAGGCGAATTTAGCTCTCAGACGAGCTAGGACGCGGGTAGAGGCTATTAATGCAATCTCATAACTAGTTGATGCGTCCGAATAATAAAAAGAAGTTCTGTTTATACACCATATTTTGATTCTGCCGATTGAATACAATCAAGTGTAATCGGATTCCGATGCAACAAAAAAATTCAATAGAATACGAGTAGCGGGGAATGGAAAAGAAAAAAAAAAAAAGAAGGTGGGTAGAAATACTTATTAGATACCATTGACTGCGGTATCTAATAAGTTCTACCTACTATTGGATTTGAACCAATGACTCCCGCCGTATGAAAGCAATACTCTAACCACTGAGTTAAGTAGGTCATTTATCATCACAAAGAGAAACAAAAGATACCCATCCCGTCGATGGATTATAACTGGAATCTTACTTCTAAGCAATGCCCATCCCTCACAGGAAACAGATCAGAGATCTCTCATGTCGGATCATGGAATATTCATCTTGACAAGAAATTCTATACAGATTAAAATATTTATTACAAATATTACAAACAAAAGGGCTATAGCTCAGTTAGGTAGAGCACCTCGTTTACACGCGCGCCAATGTTTTTTCAGAGGAGTCCATCATGCAATCAACAGAATTTATCTTATTGATAAATTCATGTCTTACTCCGTGGATTCGAGGGAACAAGAGAACAATAGCCTGACAAATATTTGATTGGTCCAATTCCGGTGCCAATTTAGGCGCCAACAAATAGAACTCATCATAGATTTGATAATTGATAAGGTGAATACCCAGTCCATTCAATGCTAGGCATAATGAGTATAAGGACCTCAAAAAAATCTCTTTTCGTCCTATGAACTTTAAGGTGTATGAAGTTTCATATTTGACGCTTTGGGCAGAGCGATAGAGACTCCATTTAACTTAGGTTGATCTAGGCCAGAGGCAGACCTACGTCAAGGTAACTCTTCTTTGAAACACTTTGGTATTGCTCCTGTACAGAAATCCAAATACTGAATCAGAGCACGTGGAGCCATCTCGTTATCTTTCTGTCAAGAAAAAATATGGCGGACTAGCTGATATTGATATCAGTTGATGAAAGAGCCCAATGCAAAAAAAAATGCATGTTGGGTCTTTGAAACAGTTCGAATCATTTCGGTAATAATAAGTTTGATCTGTTTTACCGAGAAGGTCTACGGTTCGAGTCCGTATAGCCCTAATTTTGTTAAGTCATTTGAAAAGATAACAAAAAAATTTCTTTGTATTTTGTATATAGTATTGTTTTCATTTTCGGATTATTGTTTGTATCCGGCCGGTTGCTTACCACATCGAAATAGAATCATTCTCACATGCTCGCGCTTCGGGGATTGTTCGAGGCATGAAATCTAAAAAAAAAGGAATTTCAATGGACCCAATCGGTCGGATAAACAAACCCATTCTTCTTCATAAATTTTCATGGATGAATTACATACAACATACATACGAATTTTCCCTTCCTATCCATGATCAAAGAGAAGAGTTAGTGATACTCCTTTTCTTGATATACCTATTATCAGTAAATATTTGAAGTAAAAATCAAAACAAGAGCCCGGCTAAAAACTACAATCAGACCCAAGCCAAATGGAATCGAAGAAAAAATCACGCGGATCTCGGACTGGGCTATACAATCTATATATTTGTATCCCAATATATCCCAACCCGATTGCTCATTATTCCAAATTCCAATCCTACCGATACTGACTTTATGCAAGAAGATTGGGGATCCCTTTGAACTTGAACGAGTTAGGAATTCCCGACTCATCGCCCTTATTTATTTTTTTGCGGAAAAATAGCCCCAACCTATTTTATTGTTTCAAGGATAATGAATTGGTCTTAATTAAATCCATTAGTGTTTGCATTGCACCCTTTTGATTTCCGTCAATTAGTTTTAGCATTTGGTCTGTTGAATCGTCCGCTAACGCGCGATTCTATTAGAAAATATTCTTTCTATCGATTATAGATCAGATCGGTTGCGATTCGGATAACTCTATCACTGTGCTGGCCCCCAGTGGATAGGTTTCCTTCAAATGAAATATTTTTACTTATAGGAAACCTAACCCATTAACTTGTCTTATTAGTATTTTGAGTATTTGGGCTTTGAAGTCAAGGATTTTGAGCTCTAATTTCATAACTCGATTTATTTTTTTTTTTTTTATTCGATAATAATATATAAAATGAATCTTAATAATACATCTTTAGATTTAGAACATTTGATCTTTAAATTAATATATCATTCTCAATATGAATGACTAAAACTAAATATGAATAAAAAAAAAATAATAATATAGAATTTATGTTTATCAAAATTATATTGGTATTATTTACTTTATTCGTAATATTATAATAATAAATAAAATCAAAACAAAATAATTAGATAATTAGAATTTTGATTTGAATTCTTTCTTTTTCTTTAATTTGGATTTGGATGAATGTCTTTAGAGATAACCCGAAGCGGAGTGAAAGCAAGAGAGTCTTTTTTGTATAAATTTGTATAAGAACAGGATATGTCTATATCATATCGAAATAGAATTGAAAATAAAATCTAGTCTTCTAATGTAAGTAAGCGTAAATAGGATTTTCTATTCAATGAATCCTGAAACGCGACATGACTAAAGCAAAAAAACTAGGCAATTCGATAAAAATTCATTGTTATTTCGACAAAATTTATGGAGGAATTCACGATTACAATTCGAATCAACTAATTCGGTATATTTTCCACATTCATAGGAGTGCGTCTATGTTTCTGCTTCACGAATATGATATTTTCTGGGCATTTCTAATAATATCAAGTGTTATCCCTATTTTAGCATTTCTAATTTCCGGAGTTTTGGCCCCAATTAGTGAAGGACCGGAGAAACTTTCTAGTTACGAGTCGGGTATAGAACCAATGGGCAATGCTTGGTTACAATTCCGAATCCGTTATTATATGTTTGCTCTAGTTTTTGTTGTTTTTGATGTTGAAACGGTTTTTCTTTATCCATGGGCGATGAGTTTCGATGTATTGGGTGTATCCGTATTTATAGAAGCTTTAATTTTCGTGCTTATCCTAATTGTTGGTTCAGTTTACGCATGGCGAAAGGGGGCATTGGAATGGTCTTAGCTCCTGAATATTCAGACAATAAAAAGAAAAAACGAAGAAAAAATTGCATTGAGACAGTTATGAATTCCATTGAGTTTCCGTTACTTGATCGAACAACCCAAAATTCAGTTATTTCAACTACATCAAATGATCTTTCGAATTGGTCAAGACTCTCCAGTTTATGGCCGCTTCTCTATGGTACCAGTTGTTGCTTCATTGAATTTGCTTCATTAATAGGCTCACGGTTCGATTTTGATCGTTATGGACTGGTACCAAGATCGAGTCCTAGGCAAGCGGACCTCATTTTAACAGCCGGCACAGTAACAATGAAAATGGCTCCTTCTTTAGTGAGATTATATGAGCAAATGCCTGAACCAAAATATGTCATTGCTATGGGAGCTTGTACTATTACAGGCGGGATGTTCAGTACCGATTCTTATAGTACTGTTCGAGGAGTCGATAAGCTAATTCCTGTCGATGTTTATTTACCGGGTTGTCCACCTAAACCGGAGGCAGTTATAGATGCTATAACAAAACTTCGGAAGAAAGTATCTCGAGAAATCTATGAAGATAGAATCGGGGCTCAACAGGAGACTCGATGTTTTACTACCAATCACAAGTTTCATGTTGGGCGGAATACTCATACTGGAAATTATGATCAAGGATTACTCTATCAATCGCCATCTACTTCCGAAATCCCGTCTGAAACATTTTTCAAATACAAAAATTCAGCATCTCCCCGTGAATTAGTAAATTAGGCAGGATGCTCTTTTGTACAGAATAACAAATGGCGTGGCGGGTCACTTTTCATAAATTTCATCGTAAAATACTTATACAGATAAGAATCTGGGAGAGATCAAGAAGATGCAGGGTCCTTTGTCTGCTTGGCTAGTCAAGCATGGGCTAGTTCATAGATCTTTAGGCTTCGATTACCAAGGAATAGAAACTTTACAAATAAAGCCTGAGGATTGGCACTCCATTGCTGTCATTTCATATATATATGGTTACAATTATCTACGCTCTCAATGTGCCTATGATGTAGCACCAGGCGGATTGTTAGCTAGTGTGTATCATCTTACGAGAATACAGTATGGTGTGGATCAACCGGAGGAGGTTTGCATAAAAGTATTTGCCCCAAGGAGTAATCCTAGAATTCCGTCTGTTTTCTGGATTTGGAAAAGCGCGGATTTTCAAGAACGGGAATCTTATGATATGTTGGGAATCTATTATGATAATCATCCGCGCCTGAAACGTATTTTGATGCCCGAAAGTTGGATAGGATGGCCTTTACGTAAGGATTATATTGCCCCAAATTTCTATGAAATACAAGATGCTCTTTGAATGATAAGAAATTAATCTTTCTTCACTTCTATGATTCCAGGTACTCGAGGAATATTTTTACATTTTGTTCGAGATCAAACAGAGTCATTGGACTTTCATTCATATTATAGATGCGCGAAATAAAACAAATATAGGGTTTCATTGATATTCCCCAAAAATTGGGAAGATTTTTTTTTTTTTTTTTTTCAGATGAGCTGGTAAAATGAACCAAAAGAGTTCTTTATCATGAACTTTGTACCGCGCACATCATTTAGAAGGGTTCTAGAAAGTCACGTAGAGGGAAATAAAGAAATAGAAAATGCAAAAAAAAAAATGAAAAGAAATGAAAGGGTTTTGGATTCTATTTGTACTGTATCTATCTGAAATGATTTTTTCTATTCCCACTGTTTTACTCTTTTAGACTTTGGGGTTTTCAACCAACTAAAAAAACTTCACTTTTCGGATATGTATGAAGTATTAACATTCTTTTTGAATGAAAGAAAGCACCCTACGAGCAAACAAAAAAGAAGAGGAAACATAATCTAATTTTTTCTTTAACCTATATATGGATTCTATCTATTTTAGAATATTGTATTCTTTACTCATCTACAAAAAATTGGAGCATATCTTTAGACAACCAAAGGGGTATATCGCTAGAGACAAAAAATAGATACGTATATATCATGATCTATATCAATTAATTTGTACGAGTATACATTATTATATTAACCACATGTCAGGAACCAGATTTGAACTGGTGACACGAGGATTTTCAGTCCTCTGCTCTACCAACTGAGCTATCCCGACTCTTCCCGGTGCATCATTTCCATATTACTACTACTAAATACTACTAAAAGAAAGGGCGCTTAGGCTATGTCAATTCAATTAAATAGACTAAAAAGCATTACAAAGTCTTACGCAGGCCCTTGAATTTTTTGGATCTTCAAAAATAATACTTTTTTTTAGTGAATTTTAATTCAAAATAACGATATGGACTGTGAATATTTCAAATAGGAATTCCTTGCTCATAGATGTTCATTTGAGCGTATATCTTATATATTATATATAAGATATATAAGAAGACTTGTGAAAAGAGAGAAACATTTCTCTGCCGATTTTTTTTTGTTTGTGAAAGAGTGAATGAGAAACGTAGCTAATTTTGAACCGCTGAAAAAAAAAGGGGGGGATAAAAAGATAGTTAGAAAGGAAAACCGATCTTTTTTGGGGATAGAGGGACTTGAACCCTCACGATTTCTAAAGTCGACGGATTTTCCTCTTACTATAAATTTCATTGTTGTCGGTATTGACATGTAGAACGGGACTCTATCTTTACTCTCGTCCAATAAGTTAGTTCTTGAAAAGAACTATCAGACCATAGAGTGACTGATTTGATCGGCGAATATTCGATTCTTCCTTCCATTTGGAATCGATTCACAATCCATTTTCAATTTTTCATATACATATAAAATGGATTCAGATCTCATTAATTTTTGCTATTTCAGTACAAATACGTACATATATAGGTTCATCCTTTCCGGAGTTTCGATAGAAAGATTCCTCGACCAACGCAGTCAACCCTATTCGTTAGAACAGCTTCCATTGAGTCTCTGCACCTATCCTTTTTTTTTCTTTCTGAACACCTTTTTATGAAAACAGGATTTGGCTCAGGATTGCCCATTTTTAATTCCAGGGTTTCTCTGAATTTGAAAGTTCTCACTTAGTAGGTTTCCATACCAAGGCTCAATCCAATCAAGTCCGTAGCGTCTACCAATTTCGCCATATCCCCCTTTTTCTAGGATCTCTTTGGGATGCCATCTCCTTCTTTCTTTCATTTATGCTGGAGCCTTCAAATTCTTTAGATGAAAATTCCTATATAGAAAATATAAAAAATATAGGGGTCTCCTCCTATTTGTTTGTGCTTTTTTTTGTCTATATTCTTTCATCTCTATCAGAGGACCGGCATTTGTTCCAATCAGAAATGATTCTATCATTGATGTATCTGCAATTCAATATGGATGGATATATACCACATATATCCCTCTTTTCCTCTCCATTTTTACGAGATATTTAGAATACTTGAAGGGTCAATTCTTTTTTTTTATCCCCTACTTTTTCGAATTAAACCATAGGAATGTTTCATTTTGATCTGTATCCTTATCTTTTCCTTAGGGCTGGCCCACTATAACATTATAATTAGAATCTAATTCTTTTACTAAAAGACTAAAAGTATACCTAATCCATAGAATATATAACTTTATTTTTTATAATATATTAGAAAATTTTGAATTTCAATTGTTCTCTACATATTAATATATTATTATATTTATTTTATATATATAAATAGAATTATATATTCTTATTCATTCTATTTAATTCTATTCCATTCTTTCTTTTCTATATGCATATCTATATTCATTATGAATTTTGAATAGTTAACTAGGATCCCACTATTCTATTTTATGAAATTCCTGTGGACAACACAAATTTGTGTTGTTATCTAAGCCTGCTTAGCTCAGAGGTTAGAGCATCGCATTTGTAATGCGATGGTCATCGGTTCGATTCCGATAGTAGGCTTTTCTTTCGTTAGGTCAACTTTTTTTTTTACTTTTACATTTTTACACAATGAATAATGTCTCCTTGAAATCTTATTGAAAAGACTTTTCCCTCGTCTGGTCACTGATCTATATCTATTATCGTGTAAGAACTCCCAACTATGAAAAAAAAAAAAACTGATTGGAGCAATGAGATCTCTCCCGAACAAATTAGGAAAAGTATCCCTAAACTCTTACTATATATAATATATAAAATATACAAAAAAGTCTGGATATTGATACAATTCATCTCATTTTTTTTTCTTTTTTGTTGTAGTCTACTTCAGTAGATGTCGCTTTGTTTATCGTTTAGTTCAGTCTTAATTTAGGTTTATTCTATAATTCTATAAAATAAATTTTATAAAAAAAATAAAGGAGTATTTATGTCTCGTTACCGAGGGCCTCGTTTTAAAAAAATACGCCGTCTGGGAGCTTTACCGGGACTTACTAGTAAAAGTCCTACATCCGGAAGTGATCCTCGAAACCAATCGCGTTCCGGGAAAAGATCTCAATATCGTATTCGTCTAGAAGAAAAACAAAAATTGCGTTTTCATTATGGTCTGACAGAGCGACAATTGCTTAAATATGTTCGTATCGCTGGAAAAGCCAAAGGTTCAACAGGTCAGGTTTTACTACAATTACTTGAAATGCGTT
>QNQO01002610.1:22500-30000 GCA_003290165.1 Berberis thunbergii | reverse complement strand
TGAAAAATAAAAAAAAATTCTAGGAATCCTGAAAGGTGGAAAGCTTCCTTGGGCTTATTCACACCATTACATTATATTGACAATTACAAAAAACTGTTCATACTATGAGCATAGTATGGTGGCGATCGGGCAGGTATGCCCCCATCGTCTAGTGGTCAGGACGTCTCTCTTTCAAGGAGATTGCGGGGATTCAAATTCCCCTGGGGGTAGGGTACTACAAAAGGGAGTTGCTCATGGATTATCAATAAGTCTAGAATTGATTCTTCCTGGGTCGATGCCCGAGTGGTTAATGGGGACGGACTGTAAATTCGTTGGCAATATGTCTACGCTGGTTCAAATCCAGCTCGGCCCAAAAATTTGCCGATCCATCATGAGATGATATACAATTTTTTCTACAGAAACGTCCGATACGGAGGAATAAAGAAAATAATCCATTTCATTTTTCTATCCCCTATTTAATTTAGTTTTAAAGGTTCCCACATATTATAATTCTGATCTTTTTTATGATCTAGATTCATATTATGATCTGTAAAAAAAAAAAAATAGCTATTTTCAATTGATTTGATACAATTTTACAATAGAATTACTAGCAATCTGTGTCGTTCGCGCTAAAGTCCATATTCGTGTGGATAGGAATATATCACTCGTTGCTCTGTTACAATACGACGATTCTAGCTAGAATTGAACTAATTTTGAATTAAATTTTTGAAAATATGTATGTTGTACACCTCATTTTTCTGGGATTGTAGTTCAATTGGTCAGAGCACCGCCCTGTCAAGGCGGAAGCTGCGGGTTCGAGCCCCGTCAGTCCCGACCTAGAATCTGGTGAATCCATCAATTCATCTCTCTATTTTCTGTGAAGGGGGGACACGAAGCATAATCTAATTTCCAGTCTGGGATTCTTATTTCTTTTTTCTTTCCTTTATCGTTTTACATTTCTTATTGAACAAATACAATATGGCAATTTTAATTAATTTAAATTTAATTAGTACCGATTGATGAGGGAGAGACATATGTAGATTGGTACAATTGTTGGTAGCACTATAATGCAGGATTCCAAGAGATGGTGATGGTGTTCTTGTCTGGATTTTTCGCTTGCTCCCGATCCATGGAATAGAATACCCATTTGTTTTCCTGGAGCACATACACAAATTGGGATTTTTTTATTATATTGTAGATAGAAAATGAACTTAACCTTAGTTACCCCGTCGGAATACTTTTAATCTAAAAAGTACCTCCCTTTACTAGCTCCGAGTTTGTATAACCCCAATTCCCAATTGGAAAAATCTATCTATTTCAGTCAAATTAAATTGCACACCGAATTTTGGAGATTCTATGTGTGTCCTAGTATCAATCCAAGGCAAAAAGATATTATATTAAAAAAGAAAGATCAAACAAAGATCTATCACTCTAAGTCTTAGCTTAGTAAAGGAATGAATAATATCTTTTTATTCCTATTTCTTTGAATGGTCCTATCGAAGAAAGCTTCAAATATGGAATAGTAATTTTGTCGAAATAGTAATATTTCTTAGACCGGGACCGATCTTTATCAAACCTCTTTGTCTTCTAAGGAAATTAGATTATAAAAAACTGAGTTTCAAACTTAATTGCTTTGCTTCTTTTTTTTTTTCTTTTATTTCACTTCTACTATATGGATTGGTTTGTGACCAATCGAAGCGTAAGATGGGTCAGATGATACCTCATTATTTGATTTTCTTTCTATAAAGAAAATGGGAGGGTATAGAAAAGAAACAAAGAATGAAAAATTCAACAGGATTCTTGATTGGATCAGGAATTCCATTCCGTATGTCTAAAAGATCTTCATATGTTATACTATTAAATTCTCGACGGTAAATAGATTTGATAGCTCAGATATTGTTATTCATAATATTAATCCGATTTAATATCATCGGTTTAATATCATCGGGATGAATTGCATCCCCTGGAATTTACAGGAGAAAGACTTAGAATCTCTATGGGATTAGATCCCGAGTTATTGTGAAGTAAAAAAAAACGATAAAATTATGGAAGTAAATATTCTCGCATTTATTGCTACTGCATTGTTCATTCTAATTCCTACTGCTTTTTTACTTATTATTTATGTAAAAACGGTCAGTCAAAATGATTAAAATTAAAATCAAGCTTGACTTGTCAGTTCTTATAATTAATTAATGGAATAAATGAAAGGAGATTCAAATCCCACGTCTTGATTGAGATGAATGGATTAGAATCAACAGTATAGGAGATCTGATAGTATGGTAGAAAGAAATATAGGAACCTTTCTACCATACTATCTATCGTATCATTGTAAAAAGTTAGACTGTAAAAAAAATATAGGCTTTTTTATTATAGATCCATCTAAAATATGTATATTCATCCAGGTACACATAAATCACATATGTGTAATGTACATATAAGTACATAATAAATGGAAGGAGCCCCTCAATTTTAGTCTAATTCTTTGCTACATCCATTTGATTTGTCGTGATTCCATCAATCCGATAATAGAATGTCCACTTTTACTCTTCGGAATCCTTTTTTTTTTTTTTGAAAAATTTCATGTATATCCCTTTTACTTTGAAAATACGAACATGGGAATCATTGAAATTTTTGTTTAATTGAAAGGTTATTCTTCATATATTACTCTACTTTTACTGGTACTGAATTCCTGTAGAATTTGGAAATGGGAGTCTTTTTTATTAAAATGAAAAACGCCTTGCAGAATGATCTCTGAAACTATTGATACAGTTTGATTACTCAATTCAATTTTTAGTGACTCTAGAGTCCACTTCTTCCCCATACTACGAGTGAAAGGGAAAATGTAAAGACTACCATTAAAGCAGCCCAAGCAAGACTTACTATATCCATGTGAATTATGTCCCCTATCTCTATGAATATGAAGAAATTCTTCTATTAGTGATTATTGATCACTAATAATAATGGAATCAATGGCGCAGAGTCAAAAAGGGATTCTGACCGAAGGAAGACAATTGATAAACCAATCCAATAAATCCACCCATACCAAGTTTTTATATGATTTCCGGTGAATTTGGGAAGCCTTAAGCCCAAGCAAGAGCACAGTTACTCTTTGGAATTAGAAAACTGAAAGGAATGTTCGTAATGGAACACGTAGGAATAGTAAGCCCTATTGTTTTTTATTGATCTTCATAAGCGAAAGACATAAAAAAGACAATCAAGATAGATCAAAATATCTCAGATTTTTCTATCCCTTCTTTGCTCTAATCCGTACTTACTTTTTTTTCCCGATTGTTGCACAGAGACAGTCGGGAGACCACCCATTACATTCTACCTTTCCCTGGGGGTTACCGAAACTAAAAGTAAAAAAAAAAACTTTGATTTGATTCTACGAAAAGCCAATTATCCATCCAATCCAATATTGGGTGAATGTCTGAACATTCGGAGACTTTTGTGAGTCTGTATACAAAGTATCTTATGCCCTTTACACCACTACTAATTTAATTTGTTTGATTCCCCGTTTGACTATCTAACTCAAGACTCGGTCAGTAGACGCTACACTAGTAATGAAAGTCTTGATAGACTAGCCCTTTTATTATACTAAAACCCTTCCTTGAACCCTAGTCGTAAGGATTAACATTTTTTATAGATATAGAACCTCCCTATTTTGAGCACGTATCGGCCGTTCTAGCCCTTTTCCCTTGCTTTTGATGGGCAAGAATTTGTCGATTTTTATACTACCAACAAAAGGATTTCTAGTTTTTATTGATCAGGCGACACCCGGATTTGAACTGGGGAAAAAGGGATTTGCAGTCCCCCGCCTTACCACTCGGCCATGCCGCCAAAACGGAAAAAAAAAAATAGATAGAACTATTCCATTTTTTGATTGGATTTGCATCTTGAATCCCGTTTTCTTACCCCCTTTCTATTCTAATAAACCTAAAAGAAACTCGCCCTTTTATTGGAACCGGTGGCTTCCTTTGAATTAATTGTAGAGTATCTCAAATTTCCAACTACACAACGCCAACCCTCCCTTTGCTTTCTATTGAAAGAGAGAATGTGGCTTTTCAGTTACAGAATCAAAAATGAAATGGAAATAGGAACCATTAACTATTGACTGTGCCTTCAGTTCTTGGATCTCAAATTGCGTTTGTTTCCTTAATGTTATAAGAAAAGTGAGTATTAAGAAAATTCAATTGATATGCAACTAATTAGTGTCAATTTCAACTATTTTCAAATAAAAAACTTTTCAATTACAATTATAACAACAATTATGTGTATATGTAAACCCCAGAACATCAATTTTTACACAGATATACCTAACACGCTCTCTTATTTATATATGTCTATAAGCGAAATAAGGGGAATTAAGGAAGGGAAAAGGGAATTACCATGCTTCAATTTTTCATTGAATCTGTTGAATATCAAAATCATTTAGGATATAGCACGTTTCATGTCATGTTGTCCCAAGTAGAACTTAGATAGGCGATATGCGCATAATCAGACCTGTGTGTTATTAATAAATACAACCCCTCTTGCGCACTACATTAGTATTCCGCGAATTTGACTAACATAACAAATGGGTCACAATGTCTCTCCTCTCTGCGAATCTTTTCTGTCTTTATCGCATTTATAGGGAAGAGATTAAAAATTCGGAGTCCCTTTACTTTTTTGGTATTCAATCAGAGTGTATTATCAGAATAATAGGTGAATTTTTGATCACTTTTTCTCTTTTTATATTGTATACAAGACTCCATAACATAAACCTAAGCGGCAGAATTTTTTTTTTTTCAGGAATTTTTTATCAAGTCATTTCCATTTGTATTTGTTAGAAATTCGAATTTAAATTTTAAGTAGAAAATTATTTGGATTTCTCTGCTCATATCATACCGTATTTCATACATTACATATATGAAGGTGGGTCAAATTTCATGCGATTCCGTAAACAGAATCTATATTCCATCATTGCTAGATAAATCCATATGGTTCGATGGAAGAATGAGCCAATGCATGGGATTTTTTCGATAAATGGGAAACTAAAATAAAGATGCTTCAAGATGTAAATGAGGGAATGTCTACAATACCTGGGTTTAGTCAGATACAATTTGAAGGATTTTGTAGATTCATTGATCAGGGCTTGACGGAAGAACTTTATAAGTTTCCAAAAATTGAAGATACAGATCAAGAAATTGAATTTCAATTATTTGTGGAAACATATCAATTGGTAGAACCTTTAATAAAAGAAAGAGATGCTGTGCGTGAATCGCTCACATATTGTTCTGAATTATATGTACCCGCGGGATTAATTTGGAAAACGGGTAGGGATATGCAAGAACAAACCATATTTATTGGAAACATTCCTCTAATGAATTCCCTGGGAACCTTTATAGTAAATGGAATATACAGAATAGTGATCAATCAAATATTGCAAAGTCCCGGTATTTATTACCGTTCAGAATTGGACCATAGGGGAATTCCAGTCTATACCGGTACCATAATATCAGATTGGGGAGGAAGATCAGAATTAGAGATTGATAGAAAAGCAAGGATATGGGCGCGTGTGAGCAGGAAACAAAAATATCTATTCTAGTTCCATCATCAGCTATGGGTTCGAATCTAAGAGAAATTATAGATAATGTATGCTACCCTGAAATTTTCTTGTCTTTTCCGAATGATAAGGAAAAAGAAAAAATTGGGTCAAAAGAAAATGCCATTTTGGAGTTTTATCAACAATTTGCTTGTGTGGGGGGGGATCCGGTATTTTCTGAGTCCTTATGTAAGGAATTACAAAAGAAATTTTTTCAACAAAGATGTGAATTAGGAAAGATTGGGCGACGAAATATGAATCGGAGACTTAATCTTGATATACCTCAGCACATTACATTTTTGTTACCGCGGGATGTATTGGCAGCTGCGGATCACTTGATCGGAATGAAATTTGGAATGGGTACACTTGATGATCTGAATCACTTGAAAAATAAACGTATTCGTTCTGTAGCGGATCTTTTACAAGATCAATTCGGATTGGCTATGATTCGTTTAGAAAATGCGGTTCGGGGAACTATAGGTGGAGCGATTAGGCAAAAATGGATACCGACTCCTCATAATTTGGTAACTTCAACTGCATTAACAACTACTTATGAATCCTTTTTCGGCCTACACCCCTTATCTCAAGTTATGGATCAAACAAATCCATTGACACAATAGTTCATGGGCGAAAATCAAGTTATTTGGGTCCTGGGGGGTTGACAGGGAGAACTGCGAGTTTTCGGATACGCGATATCCATCCTAGTCACTATGGGCGTATTTGCCCAATTGACACATCTGAAGGAATCAATGTTGGACTCATTGGATCTTTAGCAATTCATGCGAGGATTGGTCATTGGGGGTCTTTAGAAAGACCATTTTATGAAATTTCTGAAAGCTCAAAGGGGGTACGGGTGGTTTATTTATCACCAAGCATAGATGAATACTACATGGTAACGGCCGGAAATTCTTTGGCATTAATCATGGTATTCAGGAAGAACAGGTTGTTCCAGCTCGCTATCGTCAAGAATTCCTGACTATTGCATGGGAACGGATTCAGCTTCGAAGCATTTTTCCCTTCCAATATTTTTCTATTGGAGCTTCCCTCATTCCTTTTATCGAGCACAATGATGCGAATCGGGCTTTAATGAGTTCCAATATGCAACGTCAAGCAGTTCCGCTTTCTCGATCCGAGAAGTGCATTGTTGGAACTGGGCTGGAACGCCAAGCGGCTCTGGATTCGGGGGTGTGCGCTATAGCCGAACACGAGGGAAAGATCGTTTATACTGCTACTGACAAGATTCTTTTATCAGGTAATGGAGATACTCTAAGTATCCCATTGGTTATGTATCAACGTTCGAACAAAATACTTGTATGCATCAAAAACCCCGGGTTCCGCGGGGTAAACGCATTAAAAAGGGACAAATTTTAGCGGATGGTGCTGCTACAGTTGGTGGCGAACTCGCTTTAGGAAAAAACGTATTAGTAGCTTATATGCCCTGGGAGGGCTACAATTTTGAAGATGCGGTACTCATTAGCGAACGTCTGGTATATGGAGATATTTATACTTCTTTTCATATACGGAAATATGAAATTCAGACTCATGTGACAAGCCAAGGCCCTGAAAGAATCACTAATGAAATACCGCATTTAGAAGCCCATTTACTTCGCAATTTAGACAGAAATGGAATTGTGATGCTAGGCTCTTGGGTAGAAACGGGTGATATTTTAGTAGGTAAATTAACGCCGCAAATGGCGAAAGAATCTTCATATGCCCCGGAGGATAGATTATTACGAGCCATACTTGGCATTCAGGTATCTACTGCAAAGGAAACTTGTCTAAAATTACCTATAGGTGGCAGAGGCCGAGTTATTGATGTGAGATGGATCCATAAAAAGGGGGTTCCAGTTATAATCCGGAAATGATTCGTGTATATATTTCACAGAAACGTGAAATCAAAGTAGGTGATAAAGTAGCTGGAAGACATGGAAATAAGG
>QNQO01002610.1:10000-17500 GCA_003290165.1 Berberis thunbergii | reverse complement strand
GGAACTTCCACCTTGAATTTTAAAGAGAGGGTTCGAAAACATATTTATTCTGACTCAGAGGGAGAAATGCACTGGAGTACCCTTGTATACCATGCACCCGAATATACATATGGGAATGTTCATCTCTTACCAAAAACAAGCCATTTATGGATATTATCAGGGGGTCCGTACAGATCCGGTATAGTCTCTTTTTCACACTACAAGGATCAAGATCAAATGAATGTTCATTCTCTTTTTGCCGAACGAAAATCCGTTTCTAATCTCTCAGTGACTAATGATCAAATGAGACACAACTTTTATAGTTCAGAGCCTCTTGGTAAAAAAAAGGAGAGGTTTCTTGATTATTCAGGACCTGATCAAATCACATGTAATGGTCATTGTAATTTCATATATCCAGACACTCGCCACGAGAATTCTGATTTCTTTTTCTTTGCAAAGAGGAGAAGAAATCAATTTTTCATTCCATTCCAATATAATAAAGAACAAGAACTAATAACCCGTTCGGGTATCTCGATTGAAGTACCTATAAATGGTATTTTCCGTAGAAATTGTATTCTTGCTTATTTCGATGATCCCCGATACAGAAGAAACAGTTCTGGAATTACTAAATATGGGACTAGAGAGGCGCATTCAATCGTCAAAAAAGAGGATTTGATTGAGTATCGAAGAAGGCCAAAATACCAAAAGAAAATAGATCGATTTTTTTTCATTCCCGAGGAAGTGCATATTTTACCCGGATCTTCTTCCGTAATGGTCCGGAATAATAGTATTATTGGAGTAGATACACGAATCACTTTCAAGACAAGAAGCCGAGTAGGCGGGTTGGTTCGAGTGGAGAAAAAAAAAAAAAAGATTGAACTCAAAATTTTTTCTGGAGATATCCATTTTCCTGGAGAGACGGATAAGATATCCTGGCACAGTGGCATCTTGATACCACCCGGAACGGGAAAAAAAACTTCTAAGGAATCAAAAAAATTGAAAAATTGGATCTATGTCCAACGGATCACCCCTACCAAGAAAAAGTACTTTGTTTTGGTTCGACCCGTAGTTACATATGAAATAGCAGATGGGGTAAATTTGGCAACGCTTTTTCTCCCAGGATCCATTGCAGGAAAGGGATAATGTGCAACTTCGAGTTGTCAATTATATCCTCTATAAAAATGGCAAACCCATTCGAGGGGTTTCTCACACAAATATCCAATTAGTTCGAACTTGTTTATTATTGAATTGGGACCAAGAAAAAAATGGTTCTTCTATGGAGGAGGTTCATGCTTCCTTTGTTGAAGTAAGGGTAAAGGATCTGATTCGAGATTTCATAAGAATGGACTTAGTGAAGTCCCCTATTTCATATACCAGAAAAAGGAATTCTCCGGCAGGGTCAGAATTGATTCTCGCTAATGGATCAGATGGCACCAATCTCAATCCCTTTTTTTATTCCAAGGCAAGGATTCAACAATCACTTATCCAACATCAAGGAACTATTCGTACGTTGTTGAATAGAAATAAGGAATGTCAATCTTTCATAATTTTGTCATCATCTAATTGCTTTCGAATAGGTCCATTCAAGGGTTTGAAATATACGAATGTGATAAAAAATTCAAATAAAACGGATTCCCTACTTCCAAGTAGGAATTGCTTGGGTCCTTTAGGGATTGTCCCTAAAATTGCGAATTCTTTTTCATTTTACCATTTAATAACTCATAATCAGATCTTGGTAAATAAATATTTGCTACTTGACAATTTAAAACAGACTTTCCAAATCCAAATACTTAAATATTATTTAATGGATGAAAATGGGAGAATTTATAATCCCGATCCATGCAGTAACATGATTTTGAATTTATTCAATTGGAATTGGTATTTTCTACATTATGATTATTGTGAAGAAACTTCGACAATAATTAGCCTTGGACAGTTTTTTTGTGAAAATTTATGTACATCTAAATATGGACCACATCTAAAATCTGGTCAGGTTCTAAGTGTTCATGTTGATTCTTTTGTAATAAGATCTGCTAAGCCCTATTTGGCTACTCCAGGAGCAACCATTCATGGTCATTATGGGGCAATATTTTCTGAAGGAGATACGTTAGTTACTTTTATATATGAAAAATCGAGATCTGGTGATATAACGCAGGGTCTTCCAAAAGTAGAACAAGTATTAGAAGTGCGTTCGATTGATTCAATATCAATGAACTTAGAAAAGAGGGTTGAAGGTTGGAACGAACGTATAACAAGAATTCTTGGGATTCCTTGGGGATTCTTGATTGGCACTGAGCTAACCATAGCGCAAAGTCGTATCTCTTTGGTTAATAAGATTCAAAAGGTTTATCGATCCCAGGGAGTGCAGATCCATAATAGGCATATAGAAATTATTGTACGTCAAATAACATCAAAAGTGTTGGTTTCAGAAGATGGAATGTCTAATGTTTTTTCACCTGGCGAACTGATTGGATTGTTGCGAGCGGAACGAACAGGGCGCGCTTTGGAAGAAGCAATCTGTTACCGAGCCATCTTATTGGGAATAACGAGGGCGTCTCTGAATACTCAAAGTTTCATATCCGAAGCGAGTTTTCAAGAAACCACGCGAGTTTTAGCAAAAGCGGCTCTGCGGGGTCGTATCGATTGGTTGAAGGGTCTGAAAGAGAACGTTGTTCTGGGGGGTATGATACCTGTTGGTACCGGATTCAAAGGATTAGTACACCGTTCAAGTCAACACAGCAACACTTCTTTGGAAATCAAAAATAAGAATCTATTCGCAGGGGGCATGAGAGATATTTTGTTCCACCACAGAGAATTATTTTCTTTTTGTATTCCAAAGAATTCTCATGATACATCAGAAGAATATGTTAAAGGATTTATTGATTCCTAAGAGTGGATTCATCCCTTTAACTATCTGGTCCGATTATAAAAAAATAATGAATAGAAAGGAATTAATGGCAAGGAATTAATGACTTGGACCGTGTATCCATGTTCAATCTCCGATAGAAGTGGAAGGTTCCATCGGAACAATTATTTATTTCAGGGTATCTCGTCTATTTTAAAAAATAGGGAGTGTGGGGAGAAATGACAAAATGACACGAAGATATTGGAACATCGATTTGGAAGAGATGCTGCAAGCAGGAGTGCATTTTGGCCATGGTACTAGGAAATGGAATCCTAGAATGGCACCTTACATCTCTGCAAAGCGTAAAGGTATGCATATTACAAATCTTACTAGAACTGCTCGTTTTTTATCAGAAGCTTGTGATTTAGTTTTTGATGCCGCAAGTGGGGGAAAACAATTCTTAATAGTTGGTACAAAAAAAAAAGCAGCTGATTCAGTAGCATCCGCTGCAATAAGGGCTCGATGTCATTATGTTAATAAAAAATGGCTCGGTGGTATGTCAACGAATTGGTCCACTACAGAAACGAGACTTCAAAAGTTCCGGGACTTGAGAGCGGAACAAAAGGCGGGAAGATTCAACTGTCTGCCGAAAAGAGATGCAGCAATGCTGAAGAGGCAATTATCTCACTTGCAAACATATCTGGGTGGCATCAAATATATGACGGGGTTGCCTGATATTGTAATCGTTGTTGATCAGCAAGCAGAATATAAGGTTCTTCGAGAATGTGTCACTTTAGGAATTCCAACAATTTGTTTAATCGATACAAATTGTGACCCGGATCTCGCAGATCTTTCGATTCCCGCCAATGATGATGCTAGGGCTTCAATCCGATTCATTCTTAACAAATTCGTATACGCAATTTGTGAGGGTCGTTCTAGCGATATAAGAAATCGTTGATTAATATTAGAATAAGTCCATTACTTCGGGAACTCCATAGATTTTTGGAATCGGTTACTTTTTCTGAATATAAAAAAAAGAGATAAAATTTGCCGGGAATATTTTGTAATTACTTGGTATCCAAAATATACAAGTAGGCGAATCGAGAAAGAGATGGTCGAATCAAAATAATTCCTTTTTTTAGTTCTAGTTCTGTCAGAGGTTAATATGAATGTTCTACCATGTTCCATCAACACACTAAAGGGGCTATACGATATATCCGGTGTGGAGGTAGGCCAACATTTCTATTGGCAAATCGGAGGTTTCCAGGTACATGCCCAAGTACTTATTACTTCTTGGGTTGTAATGGCTATCTTACTAGGTTCAGCCGCTATAGCTGTTCGAAATCCACAAACCATTCCTACTGATGGTCAGAATTTCTTCGAATATGTCCTTGAATTCATTCGGGACTTGAGTAAAACTCAAATTGGAGAAGAATATGGTCCTTGGGTGCCCTTTATTGGGACTATGTTCTTATTTATTTTTGTTTCTAACTGGTCAGGGGCTCTTTTACCTCGGAAAATCTTACAGTTACCCCACGGGGAGTTAGCCGCACCCACGAATGATATAAATACTACTGTTGCTTTAGCTTTACCGACGTCAATGGCATATTTCTATGCGGGTCTTACAAAAAGGGATTGGGTTATTTCGGTAAATACATTCAACCAACTCCAATCCTTTTACCTATTAACATCCTAGAAGATTTTACAAAACCCCTATCACTAAGTTTTCGACTTTTTGGTAATATATTGGCTGATGAATTGGTAGTTGTTGTTCTTGTTTCTTTAGTACCTTCAGTAGTTCCTATACCTGTCATGTTCCTTGGATTATTTACAAGTGGTATTCAAGCTCTTATTTTTGCAACTTTAGCTGCGGCTTATATAGGTGAATCCATGGAGGGTCATCATTGACTAGCTTTCAAACAAAATCTTTTTTTAGCTTTTCCCAACACAGTGTATGGACGGTTCGGATAAACTATTTTGGAACAGAAAATAGATACAAATAGAGTATATACGATCTAGAGTAGTAGTAAAAAAGATTACGATATTTTGGAATTGTAAAAAAAAAAAGTTAGGGGGTCAACCTAAGTATATGTAATGGCTATAAACCAATTCTTATGCATGTTTCAAAGAAAAATTCCAGAATCCGAGTGAATAGAAAATCCAAATGTTTGGTTTACGGTATGGAAGAAAGACATGTATATGTGATATTAGATATTTACTAGTTATATAGAAACAATTCATATTTTATTTCTTTTCTTACCTACCACACCGTGAATTTAGATGGGGGTTTCCATATAAGTCTTTCTGTTTCGTCTGGAACGAATGAATAAACAGACGAAATTGGGCATGGCATATAGAAGAGAAAGCGTGAAGAATTGAAATAATGGAATTGAAAAAATGGCTCGGAATAAAGAAATAAAAGAATTAGAGCCTTATGGATTGATAAAGACTCCATGGATAGGGGATAGGAATATAAAATGAAATATCGAAGTAGTTCTGATGATTTAACAATCTCATTACTTTAATTCGTAGGTCTTAGCTATTTCGACCGGATCGACTTTAGTAATGGAAGGAATAATAAGTCAGAATTCATTGGTTGATTGTATCATTAACCATTTCTTTATTTTTGTGAGGAGCTTACCATGAATCCACTGATTTCTGCCGCTTCCGTTATTGCTGCTGGATTGGCCGTAGGGCTGGCTTCTATTGGACCTGGAGTTGGTCAAGGTACTGCTGCAGGACAAGCCGTAGAAGGTATCGCGAGACAACCAGAGGCAGAGGGTAAAATACGAGGTACTTTATTGCTAAGTCTGGCTTTTATGGAAGCTTTAACAATTTATGGCCTGGTCGTGGCATTAGCACTTTTATTTGCAAATCCTTTTGTTTAGGTTAATCCTAGAAATGTGAAAGTTTTTTTTTTTCTTATTGTATTACCTGGGTTTTGTCGCTTGCTTTTTCAAATTATATCAAGATTTAACTCCTACAATAAAATAATTTTCAATTACTCGTTGAGACAATACTCCCCATGGGAAGGACTAATTTGAGGATCAGGAATTGGCAGATCCACTCGCTTTCTTCCTTCCCGCTCTTAGTCCAACGGAAACCCTTTTGTTTTTAGGTTAGGAAGCCTTGCAACAAATGCGGTATTTAGCAATTGACATGAGACCTGGAACCTAATACTAAACTACTTAAGTTTCATTTAAGTATTTTCTTTTTGATTGGGAACTTGAATTGAAATAAAGAAATCAATTGAGAAATAAGGAAATTAATAAAAAAAAAAGGGGTAAGGTAATACAAAAAGAGCTATATTCCATTTTGTTAGTCCTATCTATAAAGAGGAGATCATATGAAAAATGTAACGGATTCCTTCGTTTCCTTGGGTCACTGGCCATCCGCCGGGGGTTTTGGATTTAATACCGATATTTTAGCAACAAATCCAATAAATCTAAGTGTAGTACTGGGTGTATTGATCTTTTTTGGAAAGGGAGTGTGTGCGAGTTGTTTATTTCAATAATAGGCTGGATCCAACCAACTGCACTTTAATTTGATTTATTTTTTCTTCATAACTAGGAAAGAAAGGTGCACGATCTCACGAATTACTTCTGAATCAATTTTGAAATCATATGTACGAACCATAGCATTTCGTGACTCATTGGGAAATAAACTTTGATTCTCTATTAACCAATAATGTGGAACCCTTAACATGGTTAAAGCTAAATTGTTTGAAGTCCTGGCGCACCATTGGTACTCTTTCTACCACTATATTTAGTAGGGAGATGGTTTCAAAATGAATAGTTGCAATTTCTACGATATAGAACACTCATATCGATAAAATGATTTGAACCATTTACTGGAAAAATAGGCACCCCGCCCTTTTTCTCCAATGCGGAATCGACAACCTATGTATTAAGTACCAGGAATTTTTTGGATTTGGAGAAAATAAATAAAAAAACGAAACAACTTTGCTGATAATTACAGACTTTTTGTCTGGTCGGAAGAGTCCTCCAAAAATTCTGGTCTTGGATCAATGATCAGTTTCCTTATTTTGGAATCCGAACAGAGAAGAGAGGATAAGCTCATTAAATAAAAAAAGATAAGGGAATGCCCCATAAGTAACTGAGCGTGAGAGCCAAATGAACCGAAAGATTCACGTTTGGTTCGGGAAGAGATCATGGAATTTTTGAAATGAATTAGAAGATAATCTACTTTCATTAAGTGATTTATTAGATAATCGAAAACAGAGAATATTGAATACTATTCGAAATTCAGAAGAATTACGGGACAGTGCCGTTGAAAGGCTGGAAAAAGCCCGGGCCCGCTTACGGAAAGTGGAAAGGGAAGCCGAAGATTATATGGTGAATGGATACCTGGAAATCGAACGAGAAAAAAGGAATTTGCAGAATTCAATAGGTCAGAATTTGGAACGGTTAGAAAATTACAAAAACGAAACCATTCAGTTTGAACAACAAAGAGCGATTAATCAAGTCCGACAACGAGTTTTCCAACAAGCTTTACAAGGAGCTCTAGGAACTCTGAATAGTTGTTTGAACAACGAGTTACATTTACGAACCATCAGTGCTAATATAGGGATGTTTGGGGCGATGAACGAAATAAGGGATTAGTCCTTCTACTGTAGGCATTATTTATTTTTCCCTTCCTTTTGAAAAAGAATTAAG
>QNQO01002610.1:0-7500 GCA_003290165.1 Berberis thunbergii | reverse complement strand
TTCTAAGAGACCTTTGGGTACAAATCGCGAAAATGTATATTCTTCCTCAAATCGATTATTGAGAGGGAAAGGATTAAATCCTTTCTAAGAAATAAAGTTTTTAATCGGAACGGAATACGAATAAAACCGAAAGACCCCTTAACTATTTAAGTTGTTAATAGAACGAATCACACTTTTACCACTAAACTATACCCGCTACATTGTGATTATTGTATATGAATGGACCTTTTGTCGAACAAGAGCATTATACGTAATCAAGATAGGATAAGAACAAAATCTTGAAATTAGAGCGTTGACGCGTTTCGCTGGGGAAACTTAACGAGATAGAAAAATGAGGACCCATTAAGATAATAAGTTCCACCTTGTACCTTGTGTTGGGTTGCTTATTTAGTGGTGGATCTGCCCCGAAAGAACTATTGAAATAGCATAACAATCAATTTTGCAAGAATCTATAGTCCTATTTTTTTCTTCCAAATAAAAAAAAAGGAAAGGGGGGAATCTTAAGAAATGACATTTCTCTCCTATATCATAGAAATAGCCCCGGCTTCTATTCTAGTGTTCTTGCTTCAATAACAAGTATTTTAGTTTTAAAATCTGATAAATGATTTCATCAATGATTCATTGGAAGAAAACAAGAAAAAGCCTGGCTAGGTACTGACCAGGCCAGGCAAGGGAATAAAAGAAAGGACCTTTCGGATGAAATCACAAGGATATTCTATTATTTAATATCGAATTTCACTCTTTTTTTTCTATTGGAGATATTCCCCCTATCTAATTATCTAAATGGAATTATAATTGATTTGCTAATAAACGGATCATTTTTGATTTTTTTATCTATAGAATAAAGAAAAAGAAATACTATTTCTTTACTTCATTAGTAACATAGTAATTATGGTAACATAGTAATTATCCTTTTTTTTTTTCAATTGGGAGAGATGGCTGAGTGGACTAAAGCGGCGGATTGCTAATCCGTTGTACGAATTATTTGTACCGAGGGTTCGAATCCCTCTCTTTCCGTTTCTTCTGATGACTTGATATTTTCTTTCCAATTAAAAAAATATATATATATATATATTATATATAGAGTTCCTTATTTATTTTATCATAGTTGAATATTTGGAATAAAGAAAATCTTAAGAAAATGAAAAAATCAAACAACGATAAATCCTTTCTTTTTTATTCCTCACGCCCAGGATTACGCCCTGGATCGTTAGATAGGAATCCGAAGATGAAGAGAGAAACAAAGAAAATAACTACTGTGTAAACGAAGAGTTTGAGAGTAAGCATTACAAAATCTCCAAGATAAGTTTGAGGAAAAGGGGAATAGATTATCCATTTTTAGCCCACGTATTATACTCTATTTTTACACCAAACCAATAAATATAAATGAAGTGGTTTATAGATAAAGAAATAATTTGTAGAAATGTCTAATAAAAATAAGATTCTTTCAATATCCAAATTATCTTTCATACCCACCAATTTTTTATTACACTTAGTTATTGTGGGGGACCCACTAAGGTCCTTGTTCACTGGAAATGGAAGGTCAAAATTATTAAATGAAATGATTCAGATTCATCGCGCCTATCGAAGAATTTCGATGTTTGAATCGAGGGTTCTTAAAATAAGACTTATCTGATCTTATAAATTGTTAGAATTTCTTTTTTTAGTGAATAAATCCTGAATGTTTATGGGACAGTATTCAAATTAAAGATCTCATCGAAAACTTACAGCAGCTTGCCAAACAAGGGCTAAGAGAAAAAAGAGCACAGGTATGACTGGCATAAAATCTATGATTGGATTGAAAAAAGCGTAAGCCTCGGGTAATTTAGCAAAGAAAAAACTACTCGAATGAAGGGCAGAATTAAGACAGATACTGATCAAACTAAAGATATTAAGCATAACAAAACATTTCATTCTTGAGGATAAATTGTATTTTGATTGAGTTAGCGATATAAGGGAAAAATTAAGAAAGTGAAAAAAAAAAAAATCCTGCTTTTTTTGACGCACTCAATCAAAAATCCTTACATTCTCACACGAAAATAGAAGGAACCATACTTTCATACAATATCTTAATTGAATTCTATATAATGATCAACAAATTCAATTTAATTTTACAACTACACGTGTCAAATCCTAGCAACAATCTAATGGATTGCATTCATAGTGGGGTGGGAATTGACGAACGACCAATACCTATATTAGTGTTTATTAGCGTTGCATAAAAATAAAAATGGGGCGTAGCCAAGTGGTAAGGCAGCGGGTTTTGGTCCCGCCATTCGGAGGTTCGAATCCTTCCGTCCCAGAGCATCCCGGTTTTCTCATAATATAGGTAAAGAATGTTCTTAATAATTTTCTAAATCTTCTATTTGTGATTGAGGTAAGATGGGAACGGGGATGAATGTATAATATAATTCAAAAAAAGAATGGGCTCTTCCGCGTATGCATGTCTGGCTCATAGTCATATTGAAGTTACTTAGATAAACCTTACGTCCTATATTTATTTAGATTTCATTTGGTTTATTTCACTTTGCTGCATTCTTAATCGAAATGTGAAAGAAAAACCTCTATATTCCCCAACTTCCTTATGTTACTTTATATATTTCTTATTTAAAAATAGGATAGGGTGAATTCCCTCTTGATCCTGAATTCTAAAATGTTTCATTCAGAAAATAGGGGGTTAACAAAATAGAATCCTGAGACTTCTCCAGATAAATATCCACCCGTACCTTATAGAATAAAATATGGATTACATTACTATGTTCCGATTGGGCCAATGACTATTCATGATTCCATATTGAATCAATTCCATACCGGTTCCAATTGAGAGGAATGTTATGGTAAAACTTCGTTTAAAACGATGTGGTAGAAAGCAACGTGCGACTTGAAGGACATGATCGGTTGTGGATTTTTGTATCCATCATTTTATATAAGGTGCTCTTTACTCGACATAATTTGTTCTGTTCTACTATAACTCCTATTTAGTTTTAGTTCTGTTGTAAGTAAATAGTACACAGTGGAGCTCGAGAAGAAATGATTGATTCATTTCTCAGAGGCAAGGATCTAGGGTTAGTGTCAATCAATAAGTTGTTTCAACTTCGTAAGTATATCTTTGATATAGAAATTGAAAGGATCCAATTCCTATAAAAGTGACTTTTGGATTAAAAATTTTTATTGGAATTGAGAAAAACTATTTTGATCAAAAGTGTATCACATGGGAATCAATCGTTCGTATGATTCTTCGATAGAAAGAAATAAAAAAAAGGTATGTTGCTGCCTTTTTGAAACGATTAAGGATCACCGAAGTAATGTCTAAACCCAATGATTCAAAACAAAGATAAAGGATCTCGTAACAAGAAAACGCCCTTTCAATTGTCTCAACAATTCAATTGGAGCCAAATCAAATTAAAGAATCAAAAAATTTGATTAGAAACGAGACAAAAAGAGGTTTAGAGACAGCTCAATAAACGAAATGCCAAGGCTCTAAGGAGTTTCCTTTTAACTCTTTGAGAATTATCCAACTTGAGTTATAAGTACGAATGATTTTTTGGGAAAAGCGGGAAGGAAGAAGAATAAACGAATCATAGTCTAATTTATTTGATTTGAGGATTTTAGAGATCTATTTGTCACTCTATTCTATCACTCTATAATAGAAAGAGACATAAATTCTAAATCTATAGAAATTCATTCTTTATAGAGCCGTACGAGGATAAAACCTCCTATACGTTTCTAAGGGGGGCATTGTTCATCTACATCTATCCCAATGAGCTATCTATCGAATCGTTGCAATTGATGTTCGATCTCGAAGAGAAGGAAGGGATCTTCGGAAAGTGGGTTTTTACGATCCGATAAAGAGTCAAACTTATTTAAACGTTCCCGCTATTCTATATTTCCTTGAAAAAGGCGCTCAACCTACAGGAACCGTTCATGATATTTCAAAGAAGGCAGAGATTTTTAAGTAACCTCGCGTTAATTTAATTTAAAATTAAACGAAATAAAAGTATTGAAAAAAAAAAGAATTAACGACAAAAAGATTTTCTATGTGATATGGGAGGGATAGAAAAAAGATCGAGTGAGTAGATGAACTAAGAGGATCCATAAAATTATAAGATTCTCCTCAATCCGGTGGTTGAAACTCCACAAAAAAAGAAAAAAAAAAAGTCTAGCCTGCTTATTGTACCTTGACGGATATTGAATAAACTCGCGATTTTCTTCTTATCCTTAGTTATTTCTTTTATCCACTATTCACCCAAACTTTTTATTATCTATGTAGTGCCAATCCAACACAAGTCTTTTTTTTTTTTTCTTGACGTTCATATTGACAATAGTGTATGGAATAAATATAATTCCATCGTGGATAAATAGATCTATTTATCTCCGACCCCCCAAGTTTTCTTTTTTCTTTTACTTATAGAAATCTAAAATTTTTCTTTTTTTTTTTCTTGTGTTTCTAGTTTAATGTTTTGATGGGGTCGCGCAATCCAATCTCGTTATTTTGATTCCGATCGTATCTACACACCAAAATTACATTAATTCGGGTTGCTAACTCAACGGTAGAGTACTCGGCTTTTAAGTGCGGCTAGAATCTTTTACACATTTGGATGAAGGAACGAATTCGTCCATACCGTTGGTAGAGTTTGTAAGACCACGACTGATCCTGAAAGGGAACGAATGGAAAAAACAGCATGTCGTATCAATGAAGAACTCTAAGAGTACTTCCTCTTTACCGGATCAGTACAAAATTTTTTTGAATTCTTAGATCGGTACAAAAATAGAAATGACTAGTGGGTCGAGTAAATAAATGGATAGAGCCATAGGGCTCCAATTATAGGGAAACAAAAAGCAACGAGCTTCTGTTCTTAAATTCGAATGATTTCCCGGTCTAATTAGACGTTAAAAATTTATTAGTACCTGATGCGGAAAAAGGTTCTCCCATAACCATACTAAGTGGATTCTCTATTTTTTTTATGAATCCTAATTATTAACTATATCCCTCTTCTAGAGTGGAGGCGAATGTGTAGAGGAAACGGTATATTGATAAACAGAATTGATTCTAAAGTCAAAAGAGCGATCGGGTTGCAAAAATAAAGGGTTTCTAACAATTTCCATATCCTAATAACAAACACAAATCAATTGGATGGAAAAAGGGAGAATCCGTTGATTAGCTTATCTGTCTCCAGGGTTTTTCTTTTTTTTTTTTTTTACTATATACCTTGTTTTGACTGTATCGCACTATGTATCATTTTATATGATAGCCCAAGAAATCCCCTGCCCTTGGTTAAAATCTATTTTAAAATGGAAGAGTTACAAGGATATTTAGCAATAGATAGATCTCGACAACAAGACTTCCTATATCCACTTCTATTTCAGGAGTATATTTATGCACTTGCTCATGATCATGGTTTAAATGGATCGATTCTTTATGATTCTATCGATAATTTAGGTTATGACAATAAATTCAGTTCACTGATTGTGAAACGTTTAATTACTCGAATGTATCAACAGAAGCCTTTGGTTATTTTTGATAATGATTCTCAACAACATAAATTTTTGGATCATAAGAATCATTTTTATTCTCAAATGATATCAGAGGGCTGTGCAATCATTGTGGAAATTCCATTTTCATTGCAATTAATATCTTCCCTAGAAGGGAAAAAAGAAATAGCAAAATCTAAAAATTTACGATCAATTCATTCAGCATTTCCCTTTTTAGAGGATAAATTATCGCATTTAAATCATGTATTAGATATACTAATACCCCACCCCATCCATCTGGAACTTTTGATTCAACCCCTTCGCTGTTGGATACAAGATATCCCCGCTTTGCATTTATTGCGATTCTTTCTTTACGAGTTTCAGAATTGGAATAATCTTATTACTCAAAAACAGAAATATATTTCTGTTTTTTCAAACGAGAATAGAAGATTATTCTTGTTCCTATATAATTTTCATGTATATGAATGCGAATCGATATTCCCCTTTCTCCGTAAACAATCTGCTCATTTACGATCAACATCTTCTAGCGCCTTTCTTGAGAGAACACATTTTTTTGGAAAAATAGAACATTTTTTGGTAGTTTTTCGTAATGATTTTCACACCATCCTCTGGGTTTTCAAGGACTTTTTCATACATTATGTCAGATATCAAGGAAAAGCTATTCTGGCTTTAAAGGGAACTCCTCTTCTGATGAATAAATGGAAGTATTACCTTATAAATCTCTGGCAATATAATTTCGACTTGTGGTCTCAACCAGATAGGATTCATATAAACCAATTATACAACCATTCCCTCGATTTTTTGGGCCATCTTTCAAGTGTACGACTAAAGCCTTCTGTGGTTAGGAGTCAAATGGTAGAAAATTCATTTATTATAGATATTGCTATAAAAAAGTTTGATACTATAGTCCCAATAATTACTTTGATTGGATCATTGGCTAACTCGAAATTTTGTAACGCATCAGGGCATCCCATTAGTAAGTCGGCTCGGACCGATTCATCGGATTCTGATATTATCGATAGATTTGGGCGGATATGCAGAAATCTTTCTCATTATTATAGTGGATCCTCAAAAAAAAGAGTTTGTATCGAGTAAAGTATATCCTTCGACTTTCATGTGCTAGAACTTTGTCTCGTAAACATAAAAGTACTGTCCGTTCTTTTTTGAAAAGATTAGGTTCGGAATTATTGGAAGAATTCTTTACAGAAGAAGAACAAGTTCTTTCTTTGATCTTCCCAAGAGTCTCTTTTTCTTCGCGGAGGTTATATAAAGAACGGATTTGGTATTTTGATATTATTCGTATCAATGACCTGGCCAATCATTCATGATTGGTTATGAGATCGTGTAAACAGAACGGATTCCTAAATGATAAAGAAAAATGAATTCATTCATTTCAATTCTGAAATGCTTATACAATAGTGATTAAATCAACTTAGTATTCAACTTTCTTAGAGTCCTGTCTAGGAAATTGAGTTTCAGATCTATACATAGAGAAAGCCGTGTGCAATGAAAAATGCAAGCACGGTTTGGGGAGGATTTTTTCCTATTTTATTTCAATAAGGAACTCATCTACTCCATCCGACTAGTTCCGGGTTCGAATCCCGGGCAACCCATAATGATATATCTTTTTTTACTCATTTTTTCATTCACAAATAATTATGATAGATATACCCAAAGAATTTAATATCTATTTCTATTGGTTGACACGGGCATATAAGTCATGTTATACTGTTGAATAACAAGCCTACAATTATTTAGATTATATTTGTAGATAATTTGTGTGCTTGGGAGTCCCTGATGATTGAATAAACCAAGATTTTACCATGACTGCAATTTTAGAGAGACGCGAAAGCGAAAGCCTGTGGGGTCGTTTTTGTAATTGGATAACCAGCACCGAAAACCGTCTTTACATTGGATGGTTCGGCTGTTTTGATGATCCCTACCTTATTGACCGCTACTTCTGTATTTTATTTTCGCCTTCATTGCTGCTCCTCCAGTGGATATTGA
>QNQO01002609.1:0-102079 GCA_003290165.1 Berberis thunbergii | reverse complement strand
CTTGAAGGGCTTGGAACCTTGATTTTGGGAAGCTTCTTCTTCACGAAACAAATGCACATTCAGACCGTCCTCTGATCAACACCATATATGTGTCCTGATAATATCGTCAACAATACGAAGTAGGCTCGATTGCACGCTCAATCCAGTGAGGCCCAAATAGTAGTAAGCCCATCATTGCCAGAATCCAAACAGTCAGGTTCGAGTTGCAATGAGCCAGTAAGGCCCAATACATTAAGCATCTAAGGCAAATATTTGAGAGATCTACCTAAGACAGACAGCCAACAACACATTGGATCCGACTAGAAAACATATATTAGAGTATAAGTCTGGGCAAGGAAACTTCCTTGCATGGACAACACTCAGAAAGAGAAACCTCTCCGCAGATCTAGGAGCATGAGTCATGTAGGGAAATTGTCCCACATGGAAAACTCCCAATCAGGAAAGGATCTCCATAGCAAGATCACTTTCCCTAAACCACGCCAAAAAGCCTAATCGAATGAAGATTTCTTCACTATAAAAGGGAGATAAGGTCGATGAACTAGACGTACGCAATATAACCCAGTTTACAGTTGTAAGTCTATCCTTCGCCTTATCTAACTTAAGCATCGAAATGCTATCAGCCACCACACGGTGGTCGTTGGCTCGTGTTTGCTACCTGTGTAGTCCTAGGTAAGCAGCGTGGAAGGAGAGCAGAAATCGACAACATCAACTAGTATAGGAAAAGAAATGGTTCCTACCTTTGCCATGGTCGTTCAATTGATGACAAAAAAATGTTGAGTTTGTAGAAGTGCAAATCATTTCTCATAAGTTATTAAGTTATTTCGAAACCTCTAACCATCTAAATAATCTGATAGGTAAGTTGATCTTTCTCCAAAACCACTTCAATGCCAATGCTCAAACTTTTTTAGGCATGACGATCATTTCTTTTGCACACAAGTGAGTATTAATTATAATCTCCCAAATTCCATTAAAATTGTTTCCAACTATAAAACAAATTTCTTTACAGCAACAACGTACAAAATTAACACACTGGTTAAAAAGTAAAAAGGAAAAAAATAGTTAGTTGGTGTAGCAGATCAACTCGTGCATTTATATGAATGCTAATTATTACAGTTGAAGGCACATTTTTCCCAACTAGAAAAATAGTAAAGCATCTAAGTCAGTAAAAAATTTTTGATTAAAACACAGATATATTAAGCATAAGCAATATTACAGGTAGGTAGTCTAGCAGATTGAGCAAGGCTATGAGCCTCCTCATTTAGTTCCTTGTTTAATTATTTACAATCACAGTCGGGAAGTAAAACTAGCAAACGTTTAAAATTACTTATAATAGGACGCCAAGCCCAGTCAATAGCAAAAGACTGGTCATTCTACTTCCCAATTGGTGCCACCAGATTTGCCGAGTCGCTTACCAAAAGAGCGATTTTCCATTGTTGTTCTTGCACCATCAAGAAGGTTGCCTCCGCTTCATAACCTTTTGCCATCATGCTATCTACAATCATACATGTGATTGGGCAGGCAAGAGTGGCAAGAACTGAACCAGAACCATCCACTGCAACAAACTCCCACTGCTTACTGTTTGGTAGATTCAAAGAAACACACATCAAAACTGACAATGACAGTATGAGGTGAAAGGGTGAATGGTTGCCTATCGCTTCTAGAAGGATTGAAGTTGAGATGGTGGTTTCTAACAACTATCACTTGAGCCTGAATAGTTGTCTTTGAATAGTGTCTCTTTCAAATAGGGGGCCAAACACCAGGTGGTATGGCTTCGATCGGGTACTGGGATTTGACTGATTGTCAGTACTGGCTAAGGAGAGGATTTTCGGGATCGATGAGATATGCATTGAAGAAGGTTTGGAAGTAGTGGAGAACCAAGTGTTAAATCAAGAGCTCCAAGTGGAATTGAACATAGAAGTGAACATAGTGACATTGATTTTTGCACCATGGAAAATCACTTGGTTAAGTATCTTCCATAAAGTTTGGAAAATCACCGTGAATTGAGATAGGATCTCGAGTATTAGTGGATCATTCTTTTGCTGTTTGCCACACAAAATTGAAGAAATCTTTACTGAGTCAAACTGTGTCAGCTTGTTGCCAGTCAAAAGGAAGAGTGAGCATCTCCATAGTCTTAGAGTAATAGGACATCTGAAAAAGAGGTGTACCACATCCTCAGGATGGTTGTGACATAATGCACAATTATTTTCAATTGGAGTTATGAACCCTAAATATTTGTTACAGTGGGTAGGAAATCCTGATAGATCTTCCGAGAAAAATGAGAGCATTTGGAAGGGCTTTATTCTCCAAAGATTCCTAAGCGAAAAAACTTTTGCGATTGGTTGGAGAGGTTGGAGTTAATGGAGGTGGAGGAGGATGTGGCAGGGTCGTTTGGGAGAAAAGCCCCTCGTGGCATTTTTAACTGGGAACAACCCTTTTTTGCTGGCTGTCCAAATGAGTTTATCCAAGAGCAAGGTCCGACGGATAACAACTTTGTGGATGTCATGGATGACATGCAAAGGGAAAAGGTTTTGGAGGAGTTCAAAATTCCAAGTGACCGTGATGTTTGGATGAAAATCCAAAAGGTTAGGGATTATAGATAGAAGGGTCACGGTCACATGCTCCAAAGACACATTCAGCTAACAAGAGACCTAGTTTACTCAGCAGTCATGCCACGGATTTGTCTGGTCTCCATAAAGGGATTTGCCAGAGAACAAACGGCTTCATATAAGACAGAGTTGAAAGTGCCCTTTCCAGGCAAAAAATGCTATTGTTGGAGGTTTGGGCTAGTTGAAACAAAACTCTTATTCTTGAAGTAAATGGTTTTAAGCAAACTGGCTCACAGGGATTGAGGGTTTGACCAAGGCCTTCCATAAATTATTTGCCAACAAAGCCAGGTTTTTGCTTTTTGTTGATGGGATGTTTAACCCTCCCAAATGGCGGAGCTTGGTTATCTTATCACCATGTGCATTAATGTTTTGGATTTACCTTCCGAAGTGTTGTTCCACCAAAAGTTTCGGGCAAGTTGGTCAATTTATTAGACACACTGGAGGGCAAAAGAAACGTCGATCTGCATGGTATACACTAGAATGGAGTTGAGGAAAACTTTAATCATAACTGTCTGCCAGGCTTGGGATAAGACTTTCGATTTCCAAGAAAAAAGCTGAGCAATCTAATTTTGTCAATCAAGAATTGGAAATCATCGGCTTTGTTTTTGGAAAGAAGAAAGGGGGATCCTAGATATTTATCCCTAGGATTAAAAGATTTGGATTTGAGGATCCTGGCAATCCATTCTAGAATGACCAAGGTAGTCAATGTGTTTAGCGAAGTCGAAGCGAAATCCGATGGCTTGACTTTTTTCAAAAGCAAAACGTAAAAACGGCCCTTAAAAATAATTCATATTATATATTTTAAAAAGGTATAAATGGAAGTATGTGCTTTGAAAAATTAAAGCCATGATTTCCTTAATTCTGTATTAATTACATAGTGTTAATGTTAATTTAATTTAAATTAATTTTTTTTCTAGATAGGTGGCCCTCATAAATGCAGTGGGTATGAATAGCCACCCAAGTTTAAAACAAACTCTCCCCCTACGTGTATTGTTCAACGTCTTCCTCCGCCAGCGTCCGAGCAATTCGGCGGGTTTCTCCACCTAAAATCATTTCTTATCTTCTTCCTTTCTATTCCCATTCCTTCCCTATTCCTTTTCAGTTCTTTTTTCCGACTAAAATCATAGAAAATCAATAAGATAATTGCGTATTGTTCATCCTCTTCCTCCTTCTCCCTGCGCACACGTCCGAGCAATCTTGCTGGTCACTTCACCTAAATCTTCTCCTATCTTCTTTCTTTCTATTCCTCTTCCTTTCCGTTCTTTTTCCTACCAAAATCAGTAAGAGAATTTGAAAAGAAAATAAAAAAATTGGAAACACTTTGTACCATGAAGCACCGCTTTGGGCGCTTCAGGCTTCGGCAACAAAGCGTAAAAAGCCATGGCTTTTTGTGGCTTCAGAGCAGTGGTCAGACTTTGACCAAAGCAAAGTGAGATGTCTTGGCTTGGCCTGGCTTTTGGCTTTAAGCGGTGAAAAGCCATGGCTTTCACTACTCTGAGAATGACGATGGTGAACATTAGAACTGAAGAACACCGAGGATTTATCATAGTTCACCGCTTGTCCTGAAGCTAGATAGTACTGAAAGAGAATGGCTTTGATATTGTGAGCTTCAGAAAAGGTGGCACAACAGAAAATCATGAGATCGTCTGCATAAGCAGGTGACTGACTGTGGGCGAAAATCACCTAAGCTTAATGCCTTTGCTAAGATCATTAGATTCTGCTTCCAGAAGACGAGAAAAGGCCTCTGCCACCAGAACGAACAGATACGGGTATAAGGGGTCTCCGCAAGGAGACCTCTAGACGGTTTGATGCAAGGCAGTGGGGAACCATTAAGAATGACTCTAAGAGAAGGAAAGGATATACATTTGCTCAACTGATGAGAATTTACTCTGTTCTTTCTACAGAAATATTTATAATAGGCAGTTCCTCATTTATTTCTTTTATCTACAAGAGAATCTCCAACAACAAATTTGTTTTCAAATTTGCACATGCGACCCAATTTTACAACAACAGTTCTAATGAAGGATTTATTTTTATTTTTATATTTCTTTTCTTTTTTAAACAAAAACAAAGACCCTCCTGAGTCCTGGGCAAGGATAGAGATCTCCTCCACCAATCTATTAATGGTGAAAGAAAAAGATCCTAGGAACATGATGAGCGTTACTCCTACAACTGGATGCAACATGTAAGGCATTTTAATACATACTTGTGAACGATACATATGTCACTACACCAAATTGACATAGTTGTAACAACTTCCAAAATAGTAACACTTTTGAACTGTTACAATCCAACAAACAATTCCAAGTCAAAACTAAATTTAGTCAAATTGGCATATGTCACTACACCAAATTGGCATATTTGTAACAACTTCCAAAATAGTAACACTTTTGAACTGTTACAATCCAACAAACAATTCCAAGTCAAAACTAAATTTAGTCAAAAATGAAAACAGTTACACAAAAAAGTAATACAATAAATTAGATCACCGTGAATAGTATCACTTGTAGGACCATACTATTCATGATTATACAATTATTGTTTTGAGAATATTTAAAATTGCTTTGTGGATTGTTATAGCCCAAAAGTGTTACTGTTTTGAGAGTTGTTATAAAAATGCCAATTTGGTGTACTGTGTAATGTACACTACAAAAAACCGCATTACTAGCTACGAAAACTAACGACGCTAATTAAACATTAGTTACGGCAAATTAAAAGATTAGCGACGGCATTCAACCGTCGCCACTGCCTCTGATATTGTTTCACCGCATACGTATAAAAAATCGTCGCTAAATATTTGCGACGGCATAAAAACATCGTTAAAGCTTGTAATAGCGACGGTATTTTAGTCGTCGCTAAGTTTTACAAATAAACTGATTAGCAACGGTATAATGGGTTTTTAATATATATATATATAGCGATGGCAAAAGAGCCTCGCTAAGTTTTACAAATAAAACTCATTAGCTATGGTTTTTTACCGTAGCTAATGGTTTTTTAAAAAAAACAAAAATTTATATAAAAAACATTTAGCGACGGCAAAAGTGCCGTCGTTAAATTTTACAAATAAAACTCATTAGCCACAGTTTCCTACCGTAGCTAATTGTTTTTAAAAAAAATTTATTTATATAAAAACATTTAGCGACGGCAAAAAAGCCGTCGCTAAGTTTTATAAATAAAACTCATTAGCTACAGTTTTCGACCGTGGCTAATGGTTTTTAAAAAACAAAATTTTATATTAAAAACATTTAGCGACGACAAAAGTGTCGTCGCTAAGTTTTACAAATAAACTCATTAGCCACGGTTTCCTACCGTAGCTAATTGTTTTTAAAAAAAATTATTTATATAAAAACATTAGCCACGGTTTCCTACCGTAGCTAAAATATTTAAAATTAAAACTCATTAGCCACGGTTACCTACCGTAGCTAAAATAAAACATTAGCCACGATTTTTTACCGTAGCTAAAATAAAACTCATTAGCCACGATTTTCTACCGTAGCTAATGGTTTTTTAAAAATATATATATAAAAGAATTAGCGACGGCAAAAGAGTCGTAACTACGTTTTACAAATAAAACTCATTAGCTACGGTTTCTACAGTAGCTAATGGCTTTTTTTAAAAAAAAAATTATATAATATATATATATATATATATATATAGAAAACATATATATAGCTAATGGTTTCTACCGTAGCTAATGAATTTTATTAAAAATAATATATATATATATATAAAGCATTTAGAGATGCAAACATAATATTTAAAAAAAAATATTTTACACAAAACAATTAGCTCAATCAAATGCAACTGTCAATAACACAAAAAAACTTTAGCTCAATCCAATGCACTAAACCAAACCACGTCACTGATCAGCGTGAAACCAACTCAACCAATCCCTTCTATTACCTATATAAATTTAAATTTTCTCTATATAAATTTAAATTTGACAGAGGAGAAGTCCGCCGTGACAGAGAAGTCCGAGCCAGAGCCAGAGCTTTCGATCTGATCTGTTGTGAGAGTTTACAGAAGAAATGTCTCCTTGATCCAATGGTTCTCTCCCTGATCGCATCCAATGGTTCTTTCCTTGATCGCATTCTCTTATTTAGTTTACAGAAGAAATGTCTGAAGAACAGATCAGATCGAAGAATATCAGATCAGATCAGATCAGATCAAAGAATATCAAATAAGATCAGATCAAAGAAGATCAGATCAGATCAAAGAATATCAAAGAAGATCAAATCAAAGAATTTCAAAAAAGATCAGATCAAAGAAGATCAAACTGAAGAAAGAAGAAAGGAAAAGAAAAATACAGATGCAAATGAGTGAAATAAGGAGGGGAGAGCAAGTGGAACTTTGGTTGAAAGAAGCTTAGAGATGCAACCTTTGACATTGAAGTCTGAAGAAGTCCTCAGAATGTTTCATAAAAGTTCTGAAAAAAAAAGATGTCCGAAGAAAGTTGGGTACCCGGTAAGTATGTCATTAATTATTTTTTAAATATAAATTTATATGAATTATTTTCTACTCGCTAATTAATTCTTTTTTTAAATTAACATTATTTTATATTAGCAACGGTAAACGACCGTCGCTAATTGATTTTTTAAAAAATAACATTATTTTATATTAGTGACGACAAAAAACCGTCGCTAATTGTTTTAAAAAAATAACATTATTTTTATATTAGTGACGACACAAAACCATCGCTACTTGTTTTTAAAAAATAACATTATTTTTATATTAGCGACGGCAAAAACCTTCACTAATCGTTTTTTTAAAAAATAACATTATTTTTATATTAGCGATGGCAAAAAACTGTTGCTAATTATTTTTTTTTAAATTAAACACTAAAGCATTTAGCTACGGCAAATTACCGTGGCTAAGTTTTAGATTTTTTTGATTTGCGATGGCAAAAAACCGTGGCTAATTGGTTTAAAAAAAAATTAAACACTAAAGAATTTAGCTACGGCAATTTACCGTCACTAATTGTTAAAAAAAATCACCGATCCGCGTGAAACCTCATCTCAACCGTCAATAACAACCAAAAAAATAGCTTAATCCAACGCACTAAACCAAACCACGTCACCGATCCGCGTGAAACTAACACAACCAATAATTTTCAATTACATTTCTCTATATAAATTTCAATTTTTTCTACAAACCAACTTAAACAAAAAAAATTCTCTCAACCTCCAGAGAAGAAACCCACAGAGGAGAAGTCCGCCGCTTCCTCGACACCGATCTCGGCCGCCTCCCTCAACACCGATCCGGGCCGCCTCTCTCTCCCCTCCCTTCCTCCGCTGCCTCTCTCTCGGAGATCTGATATCTGATATCTCAGATCTCGGAGATCTATGATCTCCGATATTCTATAGATCGAATTTTTTTTGTGGTTTTTTTGTCATTTTTGTATGGATTCTTTGTAATTTTTGTATGATATTCTAGAGACTGTGTAATTTTTGTTATAATTTTGATCAATTAAGTTTAGTTCTGGTAGTTGATATTAATTTTCAGAATGGAGAATCATTAATAGCTAATTTCATTATAAAAAATGAATTATATTTTGTAATTTATAATTTGTAAATTTCATTTGTCAATATGATTTGCAACAAAGTTGTCCCTAAATAGCCACGGCAAATATCGTAGTTGTTTTTTTAATTAGATTTGCAATTTAGTGACGGCAAAAAATCGTCGCTAAATAGCCAAGGCAAAAAACCGTCGCTAAATAGCCTTAGCGACCGCAAAAAACCCTCGTTAAATAGCGATGTCAAAAAAAAGGTCGCTAAATATTGATGGCAAAAAACCGTCGCTATTTAGCAAAAACCGTCACTAAATAGTTACGGCAAAAAAACCGTCGCTATTTATCAAAAAACCATCGCTATTTTACAATTAGCGACAGTCTTCGTCGAAATTTTGAGCAGTTTTAGCGACGGAATTTTTTGAGTTAGTCACGGTTTTTTTGCCGTGGCTAATTAGCGATGGGATAGTTTACCGTTCCTAATTCAAATAGCGACGATTAAACTAGCGACGGTTGTTGTGCCGTGGCTAAATCATTGTAGTGACGATTTTTTGCCAATTAACAACGGTTTTTAGCCGTTGCTGAATCGTCTTTTTTTTGTAGTGGATGTGGGGCATGTAGTGTATGTGGGGCATTTGGTGTGCTCAAAACAATTGTCTCTTGAGAAATATATATGGTCTGATAATAACTATTGAGCTGTCTTGCCATCTGCATGGTTGAAACATACCCCACATATATCACACATCAGACTCTCCCATTTAGCAAGTTGAAATCAATACGGACAGATTTGGACTTATCAACAAGGAAAGACAAAGGACATCCTAGCGTGAGAGAAAACCATAAATAGGTGGGACAGAAGCAAAATAGGAGAGAAGGGTAGCAGAAGCATCAATCGATATCAAGAAACCAATGCAAACACAAGTAGATGAAGAAGAAAAAATGTATCCACCTCTAAGCCCAATTTCTGAACTCCTCACAACTTCTATATTATCCCTAATCGTTGTTGTAGTTTTTGAGCTTGAAACTCCAATCCCTGACAACGATTTCAATCATTTTCTTTGCAATAAATTTTTACAATTCAATGTTCGTCTCTCCTCAACACTCACCTGTGAACGATATATATGTAGTGTATATGAGGGCAACTTGCTGTGCTCAAAACAATTGTCTCTTGAGAAATATATAAAGTCTGATAACAACTATTGAGTTGTCTTGCCATGGTTGAAATGTACTCTGCATATATCACACATGAGATTGTTTGTGCTCAGAGAAGGGACATCGTCTGAATATTATTGCCTGATTTTCCTATATATTTTTATAGTCATTTGAATGTGAATATATATGCCCTAAACACCATGGTTGAAATGTGTATTTTGTTTATTTTTATTATTTTTTATATGTGTGATAGTTATGTCGCAGTCTCTAAAAGGTAATCAAAACAATGTCCGAAGGCTAATAAGCAGTTCATAGTAACTACACACCATCCCTAACGATAACAAACCATGTCCACCGACTGTTGTGACTTACTTCCTAGCATCGACAGCATGAAGACGTTTGGAAAATATTATGGTCTTCAATTTATTATTACCTCTTTTTTTTTTTATGAAATTTATTACCTCTTATGAGGCATGCAACTTTGCGTTGGATCTATAAGGTACAATAACTTCAAAACACACAGGAGAACAAGAAGGTCTAAATGCAACAACTTTGTTGTGAGTTGTTGAGAATGATTATGATCAATATCTGTTTACTCTACTGAGAAGTATTTAAACAAACACTTCCCAATTTATCTCCTCTCTACAACGACCAAAAGTCACGCTATTTTTGAAAACTACGATCTGCTATTTGAATAATTTACATTGCCTATTTCAAGATCATCCTATAGTACACAACATTTGACACTAGTCTGGTGACAGATCACATTTTTTGTGTCAAATTTGTAGAATGTACTCATATTAATGCAGTGGATGATATACTCTAGTTGCTTACCGGACATAGTTACTGTTTACCGCCCATAAATAGTCTTTTGATCGTACCAAATTAATTAGAGGATAACTAACACCACCTACTCAAATTTAAATATGTGAGGGACATTTCTGTGTTCATTACCATGTATAAAGCTCAAATGTTTTGCATGAAATTCCATTTAAGTACAATAGAGAGAGTGAAGAGGGATAGAAGAAGCATCAATGGATTGCATGAAACCAAACCAAGTTCAAGAAGATAAAGATGAAAAAATGTACCCACCTCTAAGCCCCGCATCTGATATCTATGCAACTTCTACTCTATCCCTAACCATTTCAGCAGTTTTTGAGCTCGAAACACCCATCACCGACACCCAAATAATTCACTTTCTTTGCAATAAGTTTGTACCCTTCAATGTCCGTCTCTCCTCCATCATCTGTACTGACATGAAAGGCGTTCACAGATGGAAAAAGGTGGATGTCAAAGTTGAGGATCATATGAAAACCCCCACCTTTCCGGTTGGCTTGTCGCCAATCAAATACCAAGAGCTTTTTGAAGAATATTTGTCAAAAATTGCACACGAGGGGTATCAGGAGGGTATACCGTTATGGGCAGTCCATTTGTTCAAGTATCCAACTCATAAAGGTTCAATGACTGTGGTGTTCAAGCTCAACCATGCACTTGGAGATGGTTACTCCTTCATAGGCCAAGTTCTAAAGATATTTCAAAGGGCTGATGATCCTTGCTTCCGATTTCACTCCCCACTTTATCCTTCAAAGGCAACGGAACCAGGGGATGTGATTACTTCCATGTTTTTTCATTATGTAAGAACACAATACAGGACGGGCTTACCAACTTGTTCAAGGCATCAATCACAAGAGACCATAGGAATGTGATTCATTCAATGGCACCTGGAGTGGAATTCGAGCCCATTTCTCTGGCATATATTACCATATCTCTCGAGCACATCAAGCAAATTAAATCCAAGGTTGAAGGGGTGAGTATTCAAATTTACTGAAACGCATAGAATATGTATTTTAAAACCAAAATCAATGCCATATTAGTAATTCAATCTAAATTATAAAGTCCCTAAAGTGATTTTAACGTTAAATTATAAAATCTTGATTCTTTATAAACACTGAAAGTTAAACATCTTATGAATCTTCACTAATCTATTCATTTTGATTTTATTTTTTATAGTCATCACTTCCACATTAAAAGCTTCAATAAAGGTTTAATTTTTGTTATGATGAATCAAACTATCCACATTTCCAGAATTTGACATTATTCAGGAGCTTCATTTTGTGTACGTATCAGTACTTAGTGTCTTATTTTTTTGGTAATATTTAATTAATTTGATTAATTGTTTTGTTTTTCAGACTGTGAATGATGTTGTAACTGGATTAATATTCTACATCATTCACTTATACAAGTTGAGAATGGGTCAAGTTTCTGGTGGCAAAACAAGAATGACCACAAAGGTTATGTTCAACACTAGAGCTTTGAAAGGATACAAAAGCATTGATGAGATGGTGAACCAAAATATATGGGGAAACAGGGCACTCGCCTTGCAGATACCAATCCCCTGTTTCAGTCACAAAGTTGAACCTCTTGAGTTCATCGTCAAAGCGAAGACCTATAACAAGAGACTGAAGAATTCCATGTATGTTAAGCTCATTTTCCCCTTCTTGAAAGTCGTGAAATCCCTCAAAGGGCCAAAGGTTAGAGTTTTGTTTTTGTTTGTTTATTTATGAGGGATGCTACATTGCATCCTATGTTTAGTTTTTACGTTTTTTATTTTTATTTTTTTTTAATTGGGCCACGAGCCCTATAAGGGAGCGAGACCCATCCTCCTTGAGATGAACATTAGTGTGCACTTTAATGACAATGTACTCATCTCGAGAAAAATGGGTGATTTGCTCTCTAAAATTTTTGGTGGGCCACACAAACAATTTCAACCAATTATAACAATAAAAAAGTTAAAAAGAACATAGAATTAACATAAGTGATAAGACACATTAAAATGTTGTTGATTTGAAATAACGGTGTACAATTTCCTAAATAAAAGTTACACCATAAGACAAAGTTATCATCGTTATTACTTCTAAGATGTTGATGCATCTACCCATTGGTTTATATTATTTGCAGACGATATTGTCTTAATTAATGAGATTAGTGAAGGTTTAAGTCAAAAATTAAATAGGTGGGAAGAGACTTTAGAGAGAAAGGGTTTTAGAATTACTCATTCGTAGTGAGCAACTGTGGTTGTGAATCACGAGGGAGGAGTAATGCAATTGATATTGAAGGCGTAGAGGTCCCAAAGTATGAGGTCTTTCGATATTTAGGATCTATAATTCAAAACAATGGGCTATTGGAGAAGATGTAGACCATAAGATTAAAGCAATTTTGACGAAATGGAGAATGATGTTAGGATTATTATGCGATAGAAAGATGTCTGCAAAGTTAAAAGGGAAATGCTATAACATAATTGTTCGACAAGCCATGCTATACGGTTTAGAATGTTGGGCGACTACAGAATAAATACACATAGGATGACAATAGCAGAAATGTGTATGTTACATGAATGTGTGTAAAACTCGTTAAGATAAATTAGGAATGAAAGAATTTGGAGATATTTAGGTGTAGCGCCTATAGAAGAAAAAATTAGATAAAACCGTTTAACGTGGTTTGATCAAGCGCAGAGGAGATCAAGCACAGTGCCAATTAGAAAATGTCTAGTAAATTGACAAATAATGGAGTGTGTAGACGGAGGGGATGAAGTTGAAAACTTGGATAAAGGCGGTGAAGGAAGACTCCTTGAGCTTGGATTATGCGAGAATATGTGGGAACTCGCATTGCTTGGAGAACCAAAATTTGTGTAAGTGACTCCGAAAGTATCAAAAATTGGCTTTGATAATGATGATGAATTGACCCCACTTTTATTAGCGCCTCCCCTTCGAACACTAATAAGAAACAAATTATTATTAAGTTTCTAAACAAAACAATTATACAATTTTTAAGGCCCTGTGTATAATTTATAAATAAATAAGGGGTTTTAAATAAATTATGTTAGTGGCATAAATATATTTAATCAATGTTTGAGATGAACTGATTTTTATTGTAAAAGTATGAAATGTGGAGGGCAAAATGGAAAATTCAAAGCTAAATGTAAGAGCATTTTTATAATTTATAGATAATTGAGGCTTCAAATAAATTATATTAGGTATTTAGGTATAATTAATGATTCAGGGGGGATTTTTAATTGTAAAGAGTTTAAATTTGGAAGGATAAAATGGTAAAAATGAGTAATAGTGTTTTTTTCATTTTAATAACATAAACACTCATTTTCACTTTTTACATATCTTTTGATTTTTCTTATAAATACCATGGAGTTGGGAGGGCAAAATGAGGAAAGAAAAATCAGATTGAAAACAAATCATTTTTCATCCATGGGAACTTTTGTTATATTGTTCGAAAGATAATTTACCAAGAATAAGGCTGAGATGTTTAAGCCATAGGAAAAAAAAAGAATAAAGAGAATAAAGTTTAGAGAGTAATTTACAAATCACTAAAAGATTCAAGAAACTGGATTTGAAAGCAGACCAGAGAGGCCAAGGCAATTTACTTATTATTGTATTTTTAAAATAAATTAAGAATAATAAATATTCGAGCACGTAGAGCATGTCCACTCCTAGTCATTTGGTAATGATAATTAACATTTAAAAGTCAATTTTATAAGCTTTTGACAATTATGTGATAGTTTTAAAGTCATTCAAATCACCTCCATTCAATGAGAAACTTGTACCTTATGGATGAAACATGCTACCACCCTTAGAAACCAAATTTGCTACTACGAAAGTTACTATTCTCTAAAGAGCCAAGTCACTATTAGAGGTAACAAAAGCTACCATATGTACGATGAAACAAAATATATGGAAGTATGGCAATGGTCCAATGGTTAGTAAAATATATCACCAAAAAGTTTCATGTTAAACAAATGATAAAGTTGCATAGATGAAATAATCTAAAATTACCTTAAGTTTTATAGGAAGTTACTAATTAAATATGATAAAAATTACTAATAAGATATGAAAAACTTGTCTCGCTAATACAACTACCGATGGTAACATACACTAATTATTTGTCTCTCAAATATTTTGTATAACTATTTATGACCTACCATGTACGCATCAAAATTTGTTAATAGGAAACCTACAAGTTATTACTATTTAAGTACCAAGTTACTACTCTTGAAGAACTGAGTTACTACAAGAGGTAAAAAACCCAAAAAACAAAAAAAAAAATACCCTACTACAAGTACCCCAGTGCACAATATACATTGCCCGAGTGTATGATAATAAAGAAAAAGTTATATAGATAATATCCCAATGATTAGTAATGATACCACTAATTTGTTCTAGGATAGTTTTTATGAAAAATAATATTAATTCATTTTGTAGTAAGTTACTAATTCTCTATGCAAAGATTTACTGATATGATATGAGAATATTTGTCAAGCTAATACGTTAACAAAGACCAACGTGCACTAATTACTTATTTCTCAATTATTTTGTGAAATTATTTATAGATATTGGGCAACAAGGGTCCAACAGGGAGTTTCATTGCTGGGTTAGGATCCACTTGAATTGCATTTAGTTAACACGATCCTAATAAATCAAAAAAGTAGTTATTAATTCGCTTGAGATGAAATTTGAAAGAAAATTATAAATCCAAAACATAAATAAGGTGTTTCAGGTCGTTTTGATAAGTGTGCCTTAAGATTTGTATTAGGTTTGAAAAACTAATTTCTCTATTATGTACGCACAATATGCATTACCACTGGGACTTTTGCTACATTTTTCGTATATGTACTTTTTTTGTACACAAGGTCGTTAATGTATATTATGGATATTACACATATAGTAGTTTTTATTACCTAAATAAGTAATTTACTACTATAAACAGTAGTAGCTTATAGCTTTCCCTATTAGTAATTTTGTTATTGAGGTCGTAAGTTTGATTTCCTTTGTGGTAATTTTGAAAGGCAAACATGTCATCAGTGGGTATAGAACTCAAGATGTAAGGGTTAAATCACTATAATCTTAACCATTTAATCAGGCTATCATTGGCTCGTCTTTTCACCCTTATTCAAGTTGAGGTGTGTGATGCCCTAACAAGTGATATCACAGCCAATGGTTCGGCTGAGACTTGGTGAGGTAGAGGTGCAGACGGCATATCGTTCAAGGAGAGTAGGCGTAGGGCAGTGAGTCAGATACAGGTGGAGTGCAAGTCCTCCAAGTGAACGATTCAGGGTTAGGCCCTAGACCCTTGCCAAGTGTGTTTCCTACAAGTCCAGACGATGTGGAGTTAGTGCAGTGGTTGCAACTAGGTGGAGCCAACAACGCATGAAATAGTCAAGCCCATACACTGAGTACTACTCTCATGATCGTGGTTGCTCAAGACATTCGAGGAGGAGGTGTACTTTAATGATGTTGTGGACCTGGTGGATGGATTGTAGGATATGTGATAATTCGCACCAAATGTGGAGATTGTTGGGATATATTGTCTTGAATAGTCTTACATCAAGTAAGGAGGAGTGTCACGAAGGTTCATAAGTGAGAGGTTTACTCCCTAATAGCAACGATGCCTTTTAGACAAAACTCCACACCACCAATGCCCAGATGAAAGGTTCAATATGATAGTGTTTAAGTTGAGGATAATATCGTTGCTATGTATAGTGAAGCAAGGGGTTCAGAACGCCCTAACATAAAGAGTTTTTTCATCTTGCACAAGGTCGTTAATGCATATTATGTGCACCGATAAATCTGGTAATTTTAATATCTATAGACAATAGTAATTTATAAGTTTCCCAGTTAGTATTTTTTTTTTTTTTTCGTTGAAGCCGATAAGTTCATTTCAATTATGGCATTTTCGATGAATCTATAACTAATATTTTATTTGTCATACACAAGGTCAGTAATGCATGTTATGCCAATTAGTATATGTAATAGGAGCGATTCTAAATGTCGAGGGATTGAGCGAGGAAACGAGCGAGGGAAATGAGGTGGCTAGGTGAAAGCCACTCATTTTTCTCGAGATACGCGCGAAAATGTCAACGCACGCATTTCGAGGAAAATGAGTGGCTTTCACCTCGCCACCTCATTTCCCTCGCTCGTTTCCTCGCTCAATCCCTCGACATTTAGAATTTTTGATGTAATAGTGTTTAAGTAATCCTAGTAGTAACTTATTCTAATTGGCAGTAGTAACTAGTTAAGTTATAGATTTTTCTATGAAGCTTTATTTTAGCAGGGCCTATATTTATGTATATAAGCTAAGGTAATTTAAAATTTTTGCATCCAAGCAACTTTATAATTTATTATTAATTTACAGCTACCAAGTTAATGATTTCTTTTCTAATTATTCAAAAATTCTAGTCAGTCTGGTCCGCTGGCCTAGTTTGCTTGTCTGACTCGCTAGAATTGTTCTTTTGTCTCTCCTCTTTAAAATATTTGTGGTTGTGTTTTAAAGAGGAGGGACAAAAATTGTAAATAAACAGGCCAGACAAGCATACCAGGCCGACAAGACTTGCTCCTAATTATTGGATCACTTGCTGCTCTCATCATTTGTAGGAGGCTTTTTTTTTTTATCGTATAAAAGGTTAATGTATATTGTGCACATAAGCACATATAATAGTTTTTGGTACTTATGGTAGTGACTTAGTGTGAGTATGCGTTTAGTTTCTATACTAGTAACTTTAATTGTTAGAAGGGTGGTAACATATACATAATTTTGGTAAGTATTTATGTTGATGGTAGTAACTTTCATGAATATATAAGCATATATGTTTTCAAATCAATTTTTAAATATCAAATGAGCTAATCATTACCAAATAATTTCCATAATTCTGTCTGACTTATTCTTTTGGTAAAACATTATGCAAATACTGGTAACTTTAGTCTATTATCCAACATGAGGAACAGCGGTGTGCGTTTGTCGTGCTCTTTTTTTTTAAAATGCCCTAATATAAAAGCCATAATTACAAGTAAAGTTATTAATGGAAAAGGTATTGAGGGTGTTTTTGTAAAGAGAGATATTTTTGAATTGTCACGTGTAGAGAAGGCTATCACGTGAAAATGTAAAGATAATGATGTAAAAAGTCAAATTTACCCTCACACCCAACAAATAGGCATAATATCATGATTCATGGTATTTATTATTTTACATAGAACAACTAACATACGATGCATCATGTTGCCTTATTTGTTATTAATCAATATATTAATAATATTGATACGTAATTGATATTACTTCCATAGGTTATTCACTTGTTCTTTTTAAATCTAGAGGGGTATTGGGCTAACCTACGTTAGGGATTTAACTATCAACCCCAGCCCTAAGCCCAATTTATTTATTTATTTATTTTTGTGTTTACTTTTAACAATTTTAACTATTCAAAGTTATATGTGTAAATTAATTAGCAATACTTTTAGAAAAAAGAATCAAAACGTAACTTCGAGTTTATTATTTCACAAACTTATAATTATTTTATTTCATATACATGAGGCATTAAAAGAGAAAAAACTGAATATTGGCATGCGTAGCGTGCGCTCACACTAATTTTAATTTATTAAATTATACACTTTATATCAAATCAAATGTACTTTTGTTACCTTTGCGTCAAATCTGTTTTTTGTTTTTTTAAATTCTAGGGGTCGAGGGATGAGTGTAACCACCCATCTTTTTTGAGATGAGTATCAGCACACATTTTCAAAGTAATGCACTCATCTCGAGGAGGATGAATGGAAACACCCATCCCTCGCTCCTTTCCCTCGACCCCTAGCAAACCTCAACATCTTAAGATGTTTAGAAGGTATACAACTTGTTCCAGATTCCATTTGTGCCGTTGACATTGAAGTTGCACATACAAAATTTTGCATGCATTGAAGAATTTGCATTTATGTATTTATTGAAAAATCTATTTGAAAATTTTTAGAATCTTGATCTTTATTTTCTATATTGAAGAGGAAAATATATATCGGTATTGCAGGGAATAGCTGAGTTCGTACACTCAAACTTTAGGAACTCAAGCACCAGCATTACAAATGTCATTGGTCCAAATCAGAAAATCGCAATGGAGGGGCATGCAATCAACGATTTTTACTTCACCGTGATAGGGTTACCTCAGGTAATTTATTTTATATGCTTTCTTTCGGGTTTAAGGTATAACATTTTTAGTTTTGCTAATTTCTTTACTATTTTCCAGAGTCTAGTTTTTACTATAATTAGTTACATGGGAGAGATGAAGCTGGTGGCAACAATGGAAAAGAATTTCATTGATTCCCAAGTTATGGTTTCTTGCATGAATGAAGCCTATGAGAAGATTTTTGCCGCAATCAGTAAATGACTGGTTCATCACCAAGTTCTTAGTTTTTCATAATTCTTCAAGTCGATAATAATGCACTTGAATATACTACACACTCCAAATTGGCTGGTTGGTGGGGATGGACAACAAGGATTTGCCTCAGATGAAATATGTACAGTTTCTTCAATACTATATATGACATGGTTACTAGTACTTCATTTAATGGTCTATATCATGAATGTGCATAATCAGGGCCCGACACTGGGCATATTCTAAAATGAGTTTGATTTCAATCTTCTTATAGTTTCTCAGTTACGATATGTGTCACGCCCCGACCCGCCACGGGAATCGCAGCGTGCCGATGCGTGAACTACCACGTACACAGGCGGATCGTAACCGGCCACAACATCATAATATAACACATTCTTGATACGATAAACAAATGAAAATAAAACTACGCTAAATTTTTGAACAAAATAAATATACTGTGACGACCCGCCTCCCGCACTGTACAGATACTGTCCGCTTTGGGCTACCATCCGGCCCGCACGGCTTTAAAAGGCCTCTGTACAATGGGGAGATAACCCTTCACATATAAAGATCATCAACCTCCCCTACCCAGGCGATGTGGGACTATGTTTCCCCTTGGTAGCTCGCCCAACTCCTCTTGGGATCCACGGGCCTGTTGGGCCTATTGGGCTCCAACCCTCACCCTCACCCTCCCCCTCAAGTCCGCCCACACAAGGGTCTCACAGTCCACCCCCCTTAAGGCCCAACGTCCTCGTTGGCCACACAGGCACAACGTCCACGTTGCCCGAGGGCCACCTCCACGTGGCACACTTCCGGCTGGGTCAGGCTCTGATACCAAACTGTGACGACCCGCCTCCCGCACTGTACAGATACTGTCCGCTTTGGGCTACCATCCGGCCCGCACGGCTTTAAAAGGCCTCTGAACAATGGGGAGATAACCCTTCACATATAAAGATCATCAACCTCCCCTACCCAGGCGATGTGGGACTATGTTTCCCCTTGGTAGCTCGCCCAACTCCTCTTGGGATCCACGGGCCTGTTGGGCCTATTGGGCTCCAACCCTCACCCTCACCCTCCCCCTCAAGTCCGCCCACACAAGGGTCTCACAATATGTGACATCTCTAGTGGTCACTGGTACTCCATTTAACAATGTATTTTCATGATTCACAATATTCTATGGTGTGGTTTGCACATGAAGCACTTTCTCCGTTTAATTTTGTGTGTATTTTTTTTTTTTTGGAAAGTGAGCTGAGTTTTAAGGACTCCAAAACCTTTATAAAAATGAAACAAAAGCAAAAACAAAATAAAAAAAGAAACAAACTTTCACAATAAAGAGAATTCTAGTGAGAGTGAACATGGTTGCAAGGCCTATAGATATCTTCAACTAGCATCGGTCAAAGAAGGAAATGATTCAACCTTTGTACTTTTTGTTTGCTTACTTTAGTCTATAACAATTTTGTGTGTATCCTTACTTTAGTCTATAACAACTTTGAAGTAAATGGATGGGAATGACATCAAAGAGAAACTCAATGAAACATTATCTTCTAGATTACGATCAAAGGTGAGGTGTTGAATTCTCATGAAATATAAGTATTCAATTATTTAGGGGGTTAAAATGTTTGGATTTTCATGTTTCACGAAAATTCAATTCCTACCTTTTGTCAAAATGATGAATCCATGTTACACCATTGACCACATTTTGATCAAATTTGGTTTAATCGCAAATGAGTTCCCATGAATTCCAAGGAATTTAACTCCTTAGAGCGGAACACTCCAAAAAAATTTGAAGAAAGAAAAAAAAAATGCAAGACCAATTAGTTGGAGATTGAAGATTAGCCTACATTGGCAAATCCATAAACATGTGGATCCCTCTTGTATTATTTATTTATATAAGTCCAATAACTAGGTAAAACATAAAAGCCAACCAAATTTATTTTTATTTTGGTAAACTAGTTCCTTTAGCCACTAAAAGCATGTTTGTTAAAAACACTAAATCTGAGAACTTATATGAAAGTCAATATTTAAGGCTTATATTGCAAATAAACCTTGAATGTTGAAAAAGAAAGTTTATTGTTGGATTCATTATAACTATATATGAATTTTGACTAAAGTTTTTAATGTATTAATGATGTCAAGATAGAAGAACTATGAGAAAAAAATTGATGGTTTAGAATATAGACAAAAAATTATTGTTTTTCTCTGATCACTTAATTTGGCACTTAACACTTAATTAGGAAATCGCTGTATAAGTTGCTCAAACCTTTTATTTTCCTCTTATTTGTTATCTTTAACATCATTACCACATTAAATTTTTGTAATAAGAGTCTTTTTTTTTTTTTTTTATAATTAAACCTTCAGTGGGGAGGGGCAACTCTGGAATGTCACCTTTATTACTTATAAAAAATGATTTACAATTAGTACGAAAGGTACATGACGACTTTACTCGTGTTAAAACCAAAAATAAATATTGGACCGAAATCTAAGCCCATTCGACATATACTACACTCACCAACAGTTGAAACAAAAGCAAAAACTATGGCAGCAAGCACCATGACCTTAGTTGAAATCAAAGCCCAAAAGCAGAAAGACAAAACAGAAAGCGCCAGCTGAAAGTGCCTCAGCGCACTAGCAGGCCAGCCCGCACTAGACCAAACAGATTACACAAGACAGAAGCCAGGCAGAGTGAACCTCGCCGAACCTCGTTCCTGTGCTCCTGCGTGATTCTCGCACCTACATCTCCTGCAAATGAAACCCGGCCCTGCAGTCCAAAAACAGTGTTTCTTACCCGGGCAGCATGACGCAACCAGCCTCGCCCCAGCTGAAACTGTTTCTCGACACCACAGACTGCCCCAACATGATCCTCGCAGCCGTTTCAGACCCTGTCTACACCCCGCAAGATCAAGCAGAGCCGCTAAAAAAACCAGGTAAGGCTGCCTCTATTCTTCCCTGTGACGAATGTACGCCATATGCAATCTGTCAAGCACAATCAATCTTGCCACTTTTCTAGGAAAATCATTCCCCTCGAAAGTAACAGTCCTATAGTCTCATTGTGCTCTATCCGCTAACGCATCCGCCATCGCATTGGCCTCTCTATAGATATGTTGGCAAGCTAACGTCATTGTTGCTGCCTGCAGCTTAATTTCTTTCAAAATATTCTCCAAATGCCAAGGGGTTTTCAAAGTTTCCTTGAACCAACCACAAACAAGTTCCGAGTCCGATTGAACTACCACCTTTTTGAAGCCCCATGCGAGACAAAGGCGGAGGCCCCTCAGCTAGAGCTAAAATTTTCGCTTTATTGTTGGATCCTGCACTGAAGAATAATTGTTTGCTCACAACACAGAAACCCCTAAAGTCTCTAATGATCACACCGCCAAATGCCTTGTTCTTACGGAGGATCCATCCACATTAAGAGCAGCAAAATCTGCCGGAGGGGGTGCCAAAAAACAATTCTAACTAACTTCCTTCAAACTGGATGCACATACAACCCCAAAGCCCGTAAAGGAGTCTTGTTACTGCTAACTTGCTTGGGGGAGCATTTTCATATACACATTTGCATATACACATTTGGGGGAGCATTTTCATATCACAAAGGCAGGATTTGGGGGAGCATTTTCATATACACATTTGCATCTCTGTTTTCAAATTTCCCATAAAATGAACATAGGAGTAAGAAAGAATAACACACATGTTTGCGAATTCTTTTTACTCTCTTGAATCAAATCACGAGCATCGTGGAGATTTCTGCTGGTCTCCTTATATGCACTTCAAAAATTCATTCAAAATGGTTCCACACCTGTACCGCCAATTCTCCTTCCAGAAAAAGATGATTCGAGGATTCGCTCTTTGGCGAGCTGCAACAGCGACATTTAGAGGCTAGGCTCATCCACTAGCACCCCTCTACGGAGTAACTTCCAAACAAAAACTGATATTCTTGAAGGAAGAATGTCATCCCAAAGCGTCTGACTTAATGCATTGACCGTCCTATGTCTCCGTAACATTTCATAGCTAGGCCGACTGAAGGGAAAAGAGCACATTCAGGTTTGGTACCCATACACACGTGTCCTTACCATGGTTCTCACCACGTAATCTATCCACAAAAAGACTACGCGCCAAACTTTTGAGATCTGGGTGGACCAATTCAAAATTTGTTAAAATCACCTCGCTAACTGAAAGCCAGAAACCTTGAGTAAGCAAAGCCGTCGACCTCCTGAAAGAAGCCACCATGTTCCAATTTTTCTCAAAAAAACTGATATTCCTCATGCCAATACGCCAAAGCGAATTACTTGAAATAAAAGATCTCCCAACCATGATCTCTTTAAAAAAAGGTGAAGACCCACCTTTCACAAGTTGACTATTCAACACAACCCCATGTAACCAGTATTTGTTCCTCATGAAAGTAGCCCATAAAGAGTCTGAAGTAATGAGTCTCCAAAGAGCCTTGGTACGAAAAGCCTTCATCACAACCGTCAAGTCTCTAACTCCCAAACCATCTTCCTCTTGTGGGAAACATATTTTATCCCATGACACCCATTTTTTCTTTAGTCGTTCTTCACAATCCCTCCAAAAGAAGTCCGCCAGCAAACTATTAATCCGTGATAAAACTTTCCTAGGTACACACATGGTACTAAGAATATAAATTGGAATCGAGCTAAGGACATGTTTAATCAAGATTAATCTTCCACCCGGAGATAACAATTTTGCCTTCCATCCCTGAATAGGAGCTTGAATTTTAGCAATCAAATCTTCAAAATATGAAATTTTAACTCTCCCTTGGAACACTGGCCAGCCCAAATATTTCAAAGGAGCATCTTTAAATTGGAAACCTGTACAACTTTTTAACACCACAATTCTTTCCGCGACTACCTTGTCGTCCAAGGTAAAAGAACTTTTGCCTTCATTTATTTTCTGTCCCGAGTTCTTACAGTACCGTTGCAAGAATTTCATGCATCCCATAACTGAGGACTTTCTACCATTTAAAAAAAATGAGTGTCATCTGCATACAGAAGGTGTGAAATAGGACTGCAGTTCTTGGGAGTATAATAGTACCCAATTTTGCCGTTCTCAAAAGCCTCTTTCAATCCCCTACTTAACACTTCAGAAGCAATAATGAAAAGAAACGGAGAAAGAGAGTTTCCTTGCCTTAAACCCCTGGTGGATCTGAAAAAACCTTTGTAGGCTCCCCCCTGAAGCAGAACCGAGAATCCACAAAAAGCAATTCAGTTGGAGATGAGATGACAGATTCTACCAGTAAAGCAAAAAATTTTAAGCACCGCGAGCAAAAAGTTTCATTCCATTCTATCATACGCTTTCTCCATCTCAATTTTCAACACCACATTCCCTCCAAATACCTTCCTGTTAATGTCTCGAAGCAATTCTTACGCCATGCCAATATTTTCACCAATGAACCTGCCTTTAACAAAAGCCCCCTCCTCCTGAGAAATCAACATTGGCAAGAGATCTACCAGTCTATTGCAGAGAATTTTACTTAAAATCTTATAAATCACATTACACAGACTTATTGGGCGAAAATCAGAAAAAAGAACCTGGATTCTCAATTTTAGGAATTAAAGCCATTAAATTCGCAGAAAAAGAAGTCGGCATCGCCTCCCCTTCAAAAAACTGTATAGCTGCCTCCCAAATATCCATACTCAGAACCTCCCAACAAAACTGAAAGAAATCAGCAGTAAAGCCATCCGGTCCTGGCGCACTATTTTTGGGTATGTCGAAAACAACATTTCTCACTTCCGCCAAAGACGGTCTTTTGACCAACGTGTCGCATTGACCAGGTTCCAACAACTTCGGAATACAGTTTAACAAATCCGTATCCACCATACAAGTTCCCTGAGAAGACAGTAGATTGGCAAAAAACTCATTGGCTTTGTCAAGAATCTCACCAGGTTCCGAAATAGTTCTACCACACGGTAAAGTAATCTGATTGATAGCTCGTGGCTTTGTTTGGACTTGGTGGAAGCAAAAAAGAATTTGGTGCAGGCATCCCCCTCCAGTAAAGCTCCTCCTATTTGAGAGCTAATCTGTACTCTGTCTAACAACGATGTAAATTGCAGCAAGCCTGGACATCCAAATTAGCATCAACATTTAGACCATTATTACTGTTATTTGCAAAACCTGCCAAAAACGTTGTTTCCCACTGTTGCATTTCATCTTCTAAAGCTCGGATTCTACTAAACACATTTCCAAAGACCGTCCTATTCCACTGTATAAGGGCTCGTCGAGTCAATTTAAGTTTGGCATCCACTCTATCAATGAATCTCATGGTACCCATGTCAATCAACCACGTGTCCTTAACTAGATCCAGAAACTCAGGATGGGTCGTTCACATATTAAGGAATCGAAAAGGCGCAAAACCAATTTTTGATTGAGTGGGCATGGAGGCCAGCAGCGGAGAATGGTCTGAAAATGTTCTGCTGAGATGTTCCACTTTTGGACTACCCAAATCTGTCAACCAAGCTGAATTAACCAAGATCCTATCAAGTCTGGCCCAAATACGCTCACTGCCTCGCCTGTTATTACACCAAGTGAGTCGAGGACCCGAAAATCCACAATCAATCAGGCCACTGTTTTCAATACAGTCAGAGAATTGTCACATGCTTGCCAGGGATGGCTCAACCCCCCCCCCCCCCCCCCACTTTTTCACCCAAATGCAAATAAGTATTAAAATCACTTTCGACCATCCATGGAATGTCATGATTTGCAGCAAAATTGGCAATATTCAACTAGAGATCCCTTCTTTCATCCACAGAACTTTAGCATAAACAAAAGAAATTAAGAAAATTCTTGAAGCAGAGTCAGTTACCTGGCAATGAATGATCTGATACGACATATCCACCACCGAAAGGGCTAGAGAGTTATCCCAAAAAAGTCAAATTTTGCCGCCAAATGCGTCATTCGAGACAAATCCGCCAAGGTGGAGTTTGTTGCCAACTTCCATGAATCTACTAGCGTCAATCATAGGCTCCGCAATCATAAGAATTCAGACTTTATATTCCACAACCATATTTTTTAACCTCCTTCTCGTGGCCTTATTACCAACCCCACGAGCATTCCAAAACATAAAATTTTCCATCATCTTAAACTCGGGAAGATGATTTACCCCTCTTAGTCTTACGACGATTGCCCAGAGGTACCACCAACGTGATTTTGTTCTGAAGATCCTCATCAGATTGCGCCCCAAATCTAAATTTTTGATAGCATGTGATTCCGACCCTAACTCCGAATCCAACGCAGCCTCGTCACTATCATCTGTGGCGTTGTCAAGAGTATTGATATTCATTTTTTTTCTTTTTTTCTTTTTTGCAAATCTCGTCCCTCCTTAAACAACTGGATTGCTACATCAAATAAACACACTTCCTTCTTGGTTGTTCCCTGCTGCCACGGGTACGGATAAGGTGCCAGTTGCCGCGGGTTGTGCGCGCATAACATGTATTTCTATCAACTGTTCCAGCACTATCGGCTTCACCGTTCCAGCCCCTGTTTCCCGTGTCATTCCAGTTATCATGGTCTGCGTCGCTGATCGAGTAGCTAGCATATTAGAAGAAACGCCAACTGCGATCGAGTCAAGCTCTGCCTGGGGTAACACGTCCCCTGTTCTGGGGTCGTGGCCTGGCTGGGACGATGCCAGTTCCCCTGTTTTGATGCAGGGCATGGGCTGGGCTGGGCTGAAATGAACGCTGGCTGGGGCGATGCAGAAACCCGCAACTTCTCCCCTGATGCACTTGCAACTCGCTGCATTTCTGAAACAGGTTGCCCCACTTGATCCTCGCCTTTTGAGTCACTTGCCGCACCTTGTGGCGCTGCTGCGTGGTGAGGTTGAGAGATGTTGTTAATATTACTTTTATTCATGTCGTCGAAACGACTACTCTTCGCCCCGAAATTTACTTCATCTTTATGTTGTGACGGTTGTTCTTGATTTCCAATAACATTTGCAATCTCCAAAATTGTATACCCCACCTCTAGGAGGCATTCCTCCCTAGATTCTGGAACGAGCTCGGCATTGTCATGTACCATATTCTCACTCTCATCTGCATCAATATTTTCTGTAAGCGACTCAAATTTGTTTGACAACACCACCTTAACCGGATCCATGGCCACCGGCCTTTTCTCTCCAACTTCCTCATTAATCTCCTCCCCCAGGCTATTCTTTGCTCCGCTCGGACCCACTATAGGAATGGGGGGTTTAGCTTTTTTGGTAATGGGTACATATTGTTGCTTTATAGTGTTGGCTTCAACCTTTGGCTTGGTTGCCTTCTCCGCGTTACCTAAATCAGAGGCTCTCCCACCGCCCTTAAGACCAAGTTTTTTCCTACAAAACTCCTCTTGATGCCCTATCAAAGAAAAAATCACAGTATTTGAAACCTGGGTATTTTATCTTTTGCCAAAAACCCCTATTATTGGCCATATCAATCCAAACTCTAGTTGGTAATTTCTCTGCCAAAGTCGTCACCACGCATACACGGGCAAACCCTGGGCGCGATAGGCATCGAGTATGATCATCCATCCGCAAAAAACCACCAAAAGAATTCACAATTGCTTTTAAGATAGAGGGATGAAATAAATGCAAAGGTAAGTTAGGCAACTCTACCCACAAAGGAACCGAGATAGGGTCCTCCTTCAAACTGAAACCATCATACAAACGAAAAGCTTTGAACCGAACTCCACGAATCAAAAAAGAATCTCTCGACAGAATTTTTTTGCTTCCACCTCAGATTGAAGTCGGACTAACAGATGTCGTTGATTAAGTAAACCAAGCGAAAAATCGCCTAAAATTCCCCAAGTTCTGTGAATCGAATCTCGGATATCTACCAAAGTTGGTCGGTAACTAGAGAATTTTAGAACAATCACATCACATGTTTTTCCATGAAAGCTTCTCCACGTACTTCATCCGTTGTCATGATTCCGATTGCTGGTGCCCCCTCTTTACGGAAATGAGTTCCTTCTACCTGGGTTTTCGCAGTTTCGCCCACCAAAATTTTTCCCAAAATCTGAGCGAAAGAGGGCTTAGAAAATCCTTCTACTGTTTCCCCATGACCAGGTCCCGTGGGGGAGGGATGTCGGCTGAGGGCGCTGACATCACATCCAGAGGAGAGCTTGGAGTCCTGGATCCAACGTCAACACTAAGCACAATACTATGTGTGTCGGCTCTGCGTGTCGGCGGCTGAAACGTAACGGCGGTTGTGTCATAACGGCTTCGTGTATCGGCTCCGTGTGTCGGCGGCTGAAGCGTAACGGCGGTTGTGGCAGTTAGCAGATCAGCACTTCAATGTGCTGTAGATCCTATTCCGAGTGGATCCAAAGCACAAAGCAGCGGCGGAAGAGGATCTGTGTATCGAACCAGTCATCCTTTGGGCGGCTGTACCGATGCGGCGTGTCAAAGAGCAGGGCCTATGGGCGGCGCACAAATCCGGGTTGCCTTGACGCTGGCCAAGAGCGGCGGAGATCCCAGGTTTGGCCAACCCATCTCTATTATCAATGGCCAGGATCGATTCCAAAAGACTTGGGACGTCTAAGATATAAGGATCAGCAAATTTTGAAAAAATACCCAGAGGGCCCTTCTAAATCGCCTCTATTAGCTACCCTTAGTTATCTTTTCACCTTTCGGAATTGTAATAAGAGTCTATTTAACAAACCGGCTCAAAATCTTGTTTTTGTTTATACACCCAAATTTGACACTTAAAATTGGTTCAATTCAAATTACAAACACGTTAACAAACAACATCGCAAAATATTTTTTTCAAAATTAAGTCTTAATAATAAAGCAAGTGTTTAACAAACCTTCCTATAAGCATGAACTTATTATATTGAGACCATGAATCCAGTGTTTTAAGGTGTTGGGAGGGCTCTCAAGGGAAGAGATCTTAGCATGGTGAGGAATGCTGTCCTCCTCAGAACTGGTTTCTTAAGAGTGACTTTGACATCATTTTCCTTGGATGATCCTTACATGGTATCTTTATGTTTTTGGTTGGATGGTATATGGGCGTTTAGTAGAAATGTTACTGTGTTAGACTAATTAGAGTTGCCTAATTTTGTCTTGGGAGGCTTTGAGATTTTGGTATTGTAGGTTTTTTTTTCTTATTATCTCAAGTAAAAGGGAAGCTAATTGATGTGGTTGTTTATCAAACTTTATTTTAGAGCAAGTTTGTGGTTTTACATTTGTGCTTGCTGGCATATTATTATGATAACAAAAAAAAAAAAAAGAGAAAAAAAGATCCACATATGTAGATATATTTTTTTTATGGAAAAAACAAAATACAAAGAAAATGAGTTCCTCTACAAATGAATAAGTAGACTCTGTCTTCATCACTATTGTCACCCTTGTTTATACATCCGTATCATCTATCCCGAACAAGTAAACCAGTTGGATCTACAAGGTTGTCAACATTTACTTGTTTATACTTACCTGGACGGGGTCTATGGGTGATCAAGAATGCTCATGGCTTAGGTTGGTGACTTCCATTGCACTTTGGAGGGGCACCCGCCTAAGATCTCCCCAAGTGGGAGAGTTTACGTCATAATTTGTGGTAGAGGGGGTACGTGTTCGTGCGGCCCTTGCCATTAAAAAAAACATCTACTTCTGTGAGAGATTGTTTCTATATTTACTTTTATGTCATTAATATAAAGATTAAGGGGTCTTTAAAACACTGCTTACTTTTAAAAAAAAAAACAAAAACAAACATCTACTTGTTTGAAGCCCTTCCAATTCATCCACAAGGCTTGAAATTTTGTAAACATTTCCCTGTTTGAAGTCTTCTGATTCCTTCAGAGCCAAAGAAACTTCTACCATCTTCATTCACCATCATCGTGTGCATCAATTCTACATGGAATCCAAACCTTCTCAATTTTCCAATCTCCTCTTCACTCCACCCCAGCCCCCCTCTCTCCTAAGATAGCATCAAATTTGCATGTAACCCACCTTCCTTGTTCTCACACACTTGATCATCTGATGATGGCATTCGTGACTGCTGATTGGTGATGCCTTGTAGACCAGTGGTTCGTGCAATCTCCATGATCACTAAATTTGACTGGAATTGACACTAGTAGGTAGGGCTACTAGATCTAGCTGACAAGGCCAATTGGCAACGCTCTATGATGGACCATGGAGTTGGATTTGGGCTTGGTCTGATCCAAAACTTGATTTGCTCATTATGGACCATGCAATTTGGGCTTGGTCTGATCTAAAAACTTGATCTAAAACCTAGGAAGATCCTACGAGAGCATATTATGGACCATGCAATTTAAGTCATGTGCGGCATTTGAAGATTGTCCTTGAATTATAGCTGGTATAGTCGATTTCTGCTCTCCTTCTTTGTCTGAATCCGAACCTGCACAATGAATGCACATGAACCAAAGACCACCATGTGGCGGCCAATGGTACTCCAATGCTTAAGTTAGATAAAGCTTAGGAGAGGCTTAAAGCTATAAATTGAGTTTCTGTAGTGTATCTTTGTTCATCAACCTTATCTCTCTTTTATAGTGCGAGAGACATTGTTCGGCTACGAATTTGGTGGCATAGTTTAGGGAAATGGATCATGTTGGAGATCTTTTTCTTATTGGAAGTTTTCCATGTAAATAAGTTTCCCTACGTACATGACTTGTGCTCCTAGATCTGCAGGAGAAGTTTCCTTTTCAGAGTATTGTTCAGGTAAGGAAGTTTCCTTGCCCGACTTATACTTCAACATTTGTTTCCTATTCTGAATCAAAGTATTGTTGGTCTACCTGTCTTGAGTCGATCCCCCAGATACTTGCCTTATCAGAGCTTACTCTTACCTTATCAGGATTTACGAGTATTGGGCTTAATCGTATGACGTTTGGATTGAGTAGCGCGTTGCAATTTGGGTCTGACCTTCTGGATCCTGCCAATAGTGGGCTTAATGTTGTCTGCGCCTTGCTATATCGAGCGTGCAATCACTACACCACAAATCCTCATTTATAGCACGCCAAAATCGCTATAAATGGATAAGATAGCGTTGTTAGACACGTGTCAGCCGACAACATTAATAGTGTTTCTAAGACGCTGTGGTAAATCTTATAATAACGTTTATAAAATGTGGTTATATTTTTTTTACGCTGTTCTAACTCCTTTAGTAGCATTTAGAAAATGTTGTTATATAGTTTTATACATTGTTGTAATTTCTTTAAGGGTTAAGGTGGGAATGAGGCTTTATACCCTAAGGTGGGAATGGGCCAAGGAGTGAGATTCTCATGTTCATAGGACTTCCATTCCCACCATTGATCACAAAATCAAATGGTGGATGTGGAGTGATATATCAATTTAGCCTAAAATGTAGTGGTCCCCTCATGGATTCCCATGGCATAGGATTCCGTGCAACCAAACACACCCTGAGAATCACATGCCTTGGGTGACCAAGGATTGATTTTTTCATGTTCATCGAAATTTCATTCCCACCATTGATCACAAAATCAAATGGTGGATGTGAAGTGATATATCAATTTAGTCAAAAATATAGAGGTCATTTCATAGATTTTCATGACATAAAATTCCATACAACCAAACACACCCTTAATGTGAGAAAAAACCATTAATAAGTGGGACAGAACTCAGTGGTTTATAATGTTGATGAATTTGGAGCAAAATAGGAGAGGAGTAGCGAAGCATCAATGGATTTCAAGAAAACAAAGCAAACACAAGTAGATGAAGAAAAAATGTATCCGCCTCTAAGCCCAATTTCTGAACTCCTCATGACTTCTATATTATCCCCAACCATTGTTGTAGTTTTTGAGCTTGAATCTCTAATCCCTGACAAAGATCTCAATCATTTTGTTTGCAATAAATTGTTACCATTCACTGTTCGTTTCTCCTCATGTCGTCAACACTGATAAAAAAAAAGGCGTTCTTCGATGGAAAAAGGTTGATACAAATGTAGAAGATCATAATATAGTCCCTACATTTCCACCAGCAACAAAATATGAGAACATTTTCAAGAATACTAGTCAAAAATCTCAAATGAGCCATTTGGGGAAGGCCTACCATTGTGGGAAGTGCATGTAGTGAAGTATCCTACTCGAAATGGCTCGTTGAGTGTGGTGTTCAAGCTTAGCCATGCACTTGGAGATGGTTACTCCTTTATGGGCTTACTTTTCAGTACATTTCAGAAGGTTGATAATCCTTCTCTTCCCATAGGGTTGCCTAATTTGTCTTTGAACCGCAATGGAAGAAGGGCATTTAATTTCTTGGGACGTTTTCGGAAGCTTATGAACACTGTCCAGGATGCCAATGCACTTACTATGAAGGCTATGTCCATCTCAAAAAGACCCTCAAAATGTTATTCAATCAATGAATCCTACTAGAGTGAAGTTTGAACCAATTGTTGTGGCATCCATGACTATGTCTCTCGATCACATCAAGCAAATCAAATCCAGAGCTGAAGCGGTTAGTACTCAAATTGTTTTGTTATCTCAATATATTTTTGTTAAGCCATGCAATATTTAGTATGACGTAGAAATTATCTTCATGAGTTTACCGACTTTGATCCATCATTGGAAGTTTCATTATTTCTAGGAATTTGGAAGAAAAACTATATATCCCCACACATTGTTTGTTGTAATGAATCGAAAAATAAATACGTCTGATACACTCCACATGCAAGCTGATACAACATTTATCTGACATACTAAATTTGTAACTATAGATTCATTCTTATCATATTACAAAGGCCAAAACAATAGGGGTTTATGATAATTATTAATTGTGCACAATATGATTTAATTTACTAATTTTTGTTTGTTACTTTTTTGTGTGAAGACTGTGAATGATGTGGTGACTGGATTGATATACTATGTGATTCACTTGAACTAGTTGAAGATGGGGCAGGACACCTAAAAACAGAGTATGACTGCGAAGATCATGTTTAATACAAGAGTTATGAAAGGATACAAAATTAATATTGATGAAATGTTGAAGCAAAACATATGGGGAAACCATGTAATCACCTTGCAAATACCAATCCCCTCCTTTACTGACAAAGTTGAACCTCTTGATTTCATCAAGAAAGCAAAGGCAAATAACCAAAGAATGAAAAATTCTTTACTTCCTTATATGACTTATCCTCTAATATCAATGTTCAAGTCAATGGCAGGCTTCAAGGTTGGTATTCTTTGGTCTCCTTCATTTTACATGATCACACTTTACGAAAGTTTTTGTTATTCACGATATGCGTTGGTATGTTGTAGGGTGCAGCTCGATTTCTCCGTGCAAATCTCATGAACTCGAGCATCATAATCACGAATGTGATTGGTACAACTGAGAAAATTGCTATGGAGGGGCATCCAGTCAACAATTTCCACTTCTATGTAGCTGGACTGCCTACGGTATATTTATTTGATACTGTATTTCAGCTTCACATTTTCATCCCGTTGTTACACTTTCATGCCGTGAATAGTGAAAACTTGTATTATAAAGTGAGTGTTTGTTTTCACTATATAATCTACTTGGTTGTGTCTGATGGTACATAAAACTGTTTTCTAGAAAAAATAACTTTCCTAAAAAAAAAAAAGGACCAGGAAAATTACTTGATTAGCTAAATGAATTTCTAGTGTTTGATTGTATCCAAAAAATTATACTAAAAAATTAATTGGTGATAATAAATAAGATAACGATATAAATCTAGCTGACATTAAATAGCTGAACGAATGACTAATTTCGTCAAGCAGGCTCACCAATATTGCATAGCTAGCATCGCTTACTTTAAACAATGTTCAAGCTATCGTGAATACATCCCACAAAAATATCATATATCGCAATTATTATCCTAACCTCATGGGCTAACTATATCACTATAACGACTTTCAATCAAACATTCCATCTTTTACAAAGCTAACTGAACTTCCATCTTTTACCATGCTAACTGTCTTCAGTGCTTATTTATTTGAATGCAGAGTCTGGCTTTCTCAGTAGTGAGTTACATGGGAGAGGTGAAGCTTGTGGTAACCATGGAAAAGAAGTTCATTGATTCCCAGGTTTTGCTTTCCTGCATGAATGAAGCCTTTGCAAAGATGCTTGGAGCAATCTCTGGTCAGGATATGAATGGTTACAAATGAAAGTTTTTTTCGAGCACATTCATTATACCCCGCCTTTGCTTTAGAGCGATCTTTATTGTCTCATGGTAGCATTTTAATAAGTTGGATAAGTATATACAGTGTTTTACAAAATTGCATGGAAAATATTTTGAAGCATTAATACAAGTGAAGGTGATATATCAACAAGTTCTATTGTTTCACTGTTTTTCTTGGATCTATATATAAAGATGTTCTAGGCATTTCAGTGACCTAAGATAACGTTGCAAGTATAACATGAATTAAATTGGCCGGAAATGGTAAATCAAAGCACATTTTACAGAGCTTTGGAAACCAATGTACTCCAAAAGACAGTAAGACGCGAAATTGTAATTCAACAGATACGTTGACAATCATGAAAAATTTTATTTGCCAAGTTTTTCCAATATCATCAACATTGAAGTAATTAGTGTATGGCTAATAGGAATAGGAGCCTACAATTAATCAACCTAAATAATATTTACCATCAGGCTGAAAAACATCTCGTACATGCAGTATACATCAACCATCAAGCACACTACACTCATTTTCCTTGGTTCAGGTTTTACATCCCTGAAATTTTCTGATATGAGTTTAATGAGCCAGCGTTGAGGTGCACGTGGCACCAGTCTAAGATTTATGATATCCTTAGCCTAGATTTTGTAACACAGGTTTTGGCAAGACAATGTGGCAATTATCTTAGTAAGGTGGGTTTCCAAGAGGGAGTCCTGTAAAATAGCTGGTGTCAGTTTCATATTGTGGGAAAGTTCTCCATGCAGATGGTGTTTCCGCAGATAGGTTCTTATGAAAACACATTCAGTATATGTTATTCCTGATTATATGGAGCAGCAACTAAAATGTCACAGTAAGACATTCCCAAGTATTTTGAACAAACTCATATACTGACCATGTTTGCTAGTATAATGTATTAGATGTTTTACTCAAGCAAATTCCAATATGCAAATATAAAGCATAAATTCCACCCAAACATTAAGCATACGAACAATAGCAAATGCAAATAAGCATACTAATGTAAGTAAACATTCTTTGAAAAACAAAGGAAATCTATGAAGTAAATTCATCCTTAACATACCTGTTTGTTGTAACTTCTGTATAAGATTCAACTGCTATAAACAATTCAAATAAATAGTTAGGAACGAAGATACCAATTTGTTTTTGGGTTGAGTCGCGGACTAGGTCGCTCTCTTTAAGACGTTTCGCGGCTTTGCCCAAGATTGTGCAAGTAGTGTACTAGCCCCGCCGTCCCCAGGATAAAACAGCCCAGAATCTTCTCTGTCTCGTTCAATCAATTGCACATTTGATGAACGGAATACTATCACCCTTAAACACTTGTTTTTGCTCGGAATCATCAATATATTGTAAATAAATAAACAACACAAAAATTTCTTCTTTGATAGAAATGCTAAACAAAAACAAAACTAATTACAAAAACGAAATCTTTCTTATTGCAAAAAAGAAGAGTTCTTGTTTTGTTTTTCTCTTTTCTTCTTTCTTCATCTTTTTTATATATTCTAAACTCTAAGAAAACTCTAAGATGTGTTTGATTTATAGGGAAAATAAAGTTCGTTCAAAACACAAAAATCGGCTAGATTCATTTGCATAACAAAACGTGGAATTAAATTGCATTTAAGAAAAAAACGTTAGGTATGCATTTAAAAAACGTGGAGCAATAAATCCGGAAAGGAAGTCGTCTAGATACATAGACATAATCCTGTCTAGATTCATTCATTCTTCATAAATTCAAAATTTATTTTCAATTAAATAAATTTGTAGCAAAAAGAATGGGTTGCTCTCTTAACGACCCGACCCGATTCGATTCGGACGGGCGGCGGCGGGCGCGAGAGCCTATCTCTGCCCTCCTCATAAAGAGTGGTACCCCCAAGGGGTCCATGCCCAAGTCCTAACTATCTCCTTATAAACTCTACCACAAAGAGTTGTATAATAGATATGGGACTAAATTTTAGAGAGTGATCCATAGATCAAAATAGGAGAGAGATCCAGGGTTCAAAATCTGTTAAACGCCCATTTTCTTTTATTTTAAAAAGTCATATTTCCAACAATCCCCCACTTGGATTTTTAAAACAATTTTCAACAATCCCCCACTTGGATTTAAAAACAATTTTATCGAGCAATCTAAAAAATATAAGATTGTGCATAAACAAAAGTGTCTTTCGACTTGAACTCTTGCGTAGTGTTCATGTTTTAAATTATACTAGAGTAACTCGTAGTTTTGAACTCTATCTCTAACAGACATTACACGCACAACCTTACCGGGGTGAAGTCTAAAAAACCTGTGCTTTACGGCCATGCACGTATATCCCAGTATAGTGAAGGCTCTAGGAATTTTGCCCACAAATTTCATAGGAAGTGGCCAAACTTCCACAATCACTTAGGTGAATCTATCAAGAGTACTCCTATAGCTAGGTACTCCACTCCATATAGAGTATAGATCTCATTAAGAGTTTTTAACTCATCCTACTATCGCTTCAAGAATTCATGCTTTAATCTAGGAATGAGATAGCTATTATGTCAGCATGATTCACATCATATCATTCATGACTTGTTATTACCCATTGAACCTATTTCTTGGGATCTCCAGTCTATAGGTTGGGTTACCGTCATGAATAACTCATCAATCTAAGGGCATTAGTCCCATTCCTTTCGAGGTTTTGAAAACCTTCTCTCTAGCTAATCCTTTCGTCAAAGGATTAGCCAAGTTCGCATCAGTTCGTACATGATCCAATCTCACAGCACCAGTAGATAGAATTCTCTAATCGTACTGTGCTTATGACGTATTTGTCGTTTCTTGCCGTTATACTAACGGTTTTGTATTTTTCGCAATAGCCGCGATACTATCGCAATGGATCAAGACAGCTAGAATCAGTCTTTCCCATAAAGGGATCTCTGCTAGCAGGTTTCTTAGCCAACCTGCTTCTTCACTAGCCGTGGCTAGTGCTATCATTTCTTACTCCATCGTGGGCTGTGCCAGAATGGTTTGTTTCTTTGATTTCCAAGAAACAGCTCCACCAGCTATATTGAAAATATAACCACTGGTGACTATGGAGTCACCTGAAAGGTTGGTCCTATCAGCATCGCTATATCCTTCAAGGCCAGCGGGAAACTTCTGATTATTTAATCCGAGGTTCTTAGTCCTCTTAAGGTACCTCATGACCTTTTCAATTGCATTTATAAAGGATAAGGCTTCTTGAAAGCTAATCCTCCTCGACTGAAAAGACATAGTAATCGGAGCCAAAGTTTTTTTGAAATTCGTTTCCGTTTACTTCTCCAAGGCTCAGATTGTGTGGCTTAATCAGTTTCATTCATCCTTTTCATAGGCACGTTATTTGAGGATGTACCCCCACTATTCCTCGAAATAACCCCCACTATGCCTCGAAAATAAATGCAATTCATCTTTTCATAAATTAATTCCTTGAGAAACAAAAAATCTTCTCACAAAAAATCAGAATCCACATAATTATTTTTAGCATGTATAATGTTAAAAATATGTGTGTGCTTTCCATTAAGGAACTTTTGAACTTTGGTCCCTCTAACTATTATCAAAAAATAGGTTTAACACCTTTTTGAATGCATATTAAGTGACGGTTCTTTTTGCTAGTTGTAGCAGACCGTGCATTCAACTGTTAAGGACCCACACAATGAGAATATCGAATAAAATACCCATTCTATTCACCTCGCTATTCTCATTTTCTTTTAAGTTCAAGAATCAACACAAAATATCATTAGAAAACGTACCTTAAATTCAGCTTCTGATTTTTCAAACTTTGATGTAATCACCAAGCTAGATTTGTGCATCCTCTGCGAATTTAGTGGCAGACTTAGATAATAAAGTTCTGTAACAAAATCAAGCAATAGCTTGAATTGTTCTAGATTGCCATCAACATCATCATCATGAGAACATATCCTTTCCATAAGAATTCATGTCCTCATGTGGAAGTCCGACCAACTTCTAGTCTAAGCAAAATCATTTATGCATTGACATCAAGAACCAAATTCACAGGTCAATCTGTATACAAATGATTCCTTATATCCTCCTTATGTCAGCTTAACATCAAACATCAATTGTAACATTAATCACAAAGTTTTCTTTCCATCAATAGTATTGAGAAATAGAAGCATTCTAATTTGCACAATAGACTGAATCATCCAAAATGCATAACATAATTATCATAGAACTGCATACTCATTATCTAAAGAGTAACATGCATAGATGATATTATTCACTTCTCACGAAATGTTCAATTGGAATTTATTGATTCAGATTTCATGATATTCCAACTCAGAAAGCCTAAAAGAGTAGCACCTTTAATTAAATTTCTGTGAAATTTAATTTTAAAGCATGGTGTTCTATTCATACACAATCTTCTCTAGTTGGTCCTCCATGGTTTTAGAGTTTAGACTACATTTTACATTGTCAACATGTGTATATGTATGTCAATCTCTAACTACGTTAATCATAATGTAAACTAAAATGATTTCACAATATGGTTGTAAAGTCACCATAAAAATATCTTTAAAAATACACAACATAGAAAACCACCATTATAGATAAAGATATCTGAAATTGTAAACGTAGTCGTAAAACTCTAAATCATTTGGATCTTTAAATATAACCCTCTTTCCAAACTTTTCAAATGTTTCCATGGGGTTGTGTCCTTGCATAGAAAACTACTCCCAACCCAATTTGACGACAACAACTACCACCCAAGGTAACAAAGATACATAGTGCAAACAAAACTAAACTCCAATCCTTGGAACAAAATTTGTTTAGGTGAATGGGTTCCATAACAATTAATTTAACAGACACATTGAAACAAAAAGGCAATAACATACACTTCCTTGAATAGTCCGACTTGTACAAAACAAGGAAAGCGTCCCATTCATATATTTTGTTTGGCTCTTCAAAAGCAATATTTCAAAGCTTTCATACATACATATCCTCATTTATTACTTTTACACTTATATAACCTTTATAAACATGGCTGCTACTCCATTTTTATATTTGTTACATGACAGGAAAAGATTCTCAAACTCAATTGAAGGATTTTCCCAATCAACGAGCGTATAACTAATACATGAGAACAATGAGGATATAACTTAATCTATAACCATGAATAAGAGTCAAAATCAAAATGCACATAATCATCCTCGCATAACAAAACAATGTGTCAATAAGCTTATAGAGCACAACTTTTCCTAATATTTTCACATCAAAGTAATGTTTGGCAACCTATCCCTGGATCCATTTGGAGCAAGGAATAGTCCATTGTTAAAGTCAGTGTCATAACTCAACTTCACTTCTAGTGTGTACATTCTTGTATTACAAATATATGCAAACTTTGTTTAACAAATTCAGTATTGTAATCATGGCAGAAAGAAAACGTCTTAAAATTGTTATTCCTGATTATATGGAGCAACAACTAAAATGTCACAGTAAGACATTCCCAAGTATTTTGAACAAACTCATATACTAACCATGTTTGCTAGTATAATGTATTACATGTTTTACTCAAGCAAATTCCAATATGCAAATATAAAGCATAAATTCCACCCAAACATTAAGCATACGAACAATTGCAAATGTAAATAAGCATACTAATGTAAGTAAACATTCTTTGAAAAACAAAGGAAATCTATGAAGTAAATTCATCCTTAACATACCTGTTTGTTGTAACTTCTGTATAAGATTCAACTGCTGTAAACAATTCAAATAAATAGTTAGGAACGAAGATACCAATTTGTTCTTGGGTTGAGTTGCGGACTAGGTCGCTCTCTTTAAGACGTTTCGCGGCTCTGCCCAAGATTGTGCAAGCAGTGTACTAGCCCCGCCGTCCCCAGGATAAAACAGCCCAGAATCTTCTCTGTCTTGTTCAATGATCAATTGCACATTTGATGAACGGAATACTATCACCCTTAAACACTTGTTTTGGCTCGGAATCATCAATACATTGTAAATAAATAAACAACACAAAATTTCTTATTTGATAGAAATGCTAAACAAAAACAAAACTAATTACAAAAACGAAATCTCTCTTATTGCGAAAAGGAAGAGCTATTGTTTTGTTTTTCTCTTTTCTTCTTTCTTCATCTTTTTTTATATATTCTAAACTCTAAGATGTGTTTTATTTATAGGGAAAATAAAGTTCGTTCAAAACACAAAAATCGGCTAGATTCATTTGCATAAGAAAACGTGGAATTAAATTGCATTTAAGAAAAAAACGTTAGGTATGCATTTAAAAAACGTGGAGCAATAAATCCGGAAAGGAAGCCGTCTAGATACATAGACATAATCCTGTCTAGATTCATTCCTTCTTCATAAATTCGAAATTTATTTTCAATTAAATAAATTTGTAGCAAAAAGAATGGGTTGCTCTCTTAACAACCCGACCCGATTCGATTCGGACGGACAGTGGCGGGCGCGAGAGCCTATCTCTGCCCTCCTCATAAAAGAGTGGTACCCCCAAGGCGTCCAAGCCCAAGTCCTAACTATCTCCTTATAAACTCTACCACAAAGAGTTGTATAATAGATATGGGACTAAATTTTAGAGAGTGATCCATAGATCAAAATAGGAGAGAGGTCCAGGGTTCAAAACCTGTTAAACACCCATTTTCTTTTATTTTAAAAAACCATATTTCCAATAGTATATATTACTTCAATTTATCATTCTCAAAATATGGTGCAAGTAAAGACATGTAATACACACACTCGATACTCGAAAACAATAAGAAATCAAGGTACTATTTCGAAATAAGGAGCTAAACTGACCATCATATCTACCTTGGAGCAAAACCGAAAACCCACAATGGCAATGCAATTAGAAACAAGATGGCATATTCTATTACCAAAACCAAATCTGCGAAGCACATTCAAGAGGTATCCCCACTCTATCCTGTCATATGCTTTTTCCATGTCCAGCTTAAGCATAACATTATTACCAGTAACCTTCTTCCAATAGACCTCATTAATTCTTGAGTCAGCCCCATATTTTCTGAGATAAGTCTTCCTTTAATAAAAACCCCATGTTCCATAGAAATAATTTTTGGAAGAAAGCTTGCCAACCTTGTACATAGAACTTTATTGAAAACCTTGTACGCCACATTATTGATCGGTCTAAATTCAGTAAAATGTGAAGGGTCTTCTACTTTAGGGATAAGTACGTGCTATAAAATTAGCTGTAAATGAGCCTGGGAAAGCATGACATTCAAAAAATTCCTTTGCTGCCTGCCACATGTCGTGACCAATGATTTTCCAACAAGTCTGAAAAAAACTCGCAGTGAAACCATCTGGCCCAGGAGCATTGTCCTGCTGGATACTAAAGATCGTGGTTCTGACCTCCTCTATACTTGGCGGCTGCATAATCGAATCGCAATCCTCCGTCTCAACCATATGCGAGATGCATTCCATAAGATCCTAGATCATCAACATGGCCTTCAACAGTCAACAAATTCTGGAAAAAATGGTTCGCCTTCTGAATGATTATTTTTGGTCAGTTAAAACATTTCCTTTCATATCATTTATTTTTGAAATTGCCCATATCTTCTGTTTGGCTTTGACCGACGCGAAAGAATATTTTGTACAAGCATCCCCTTCCTTGAACTCTTTTTCTCTCGACTTTTGCTTCCAATAGATCTTTTCTCACACTAATGCCAACTTGAGTTCTGCCCGACATCTATTCAGATTAACACTATCATTGGAGTCCCATCCTTGCATCAAACTGAACTCCAACTGTTGGATTTTCATCTTCCAATCTCCTGATCTGACTGAAAATATTACCAAAGGTGTCTTTATTCCAAATTTTGAAAGCACTCCTCATATGTTTCAATTTCAGGGCCAACGTGAACAAAACCCCAGTTCTTGCGCACTTTGTGTTCCAATTTCTATCTACAAATTCCATAAAATTTTGTTGAGTGGATCACATTCTTTGAAATCTAAAAGGGGACATACCTGCCCTCGGAGAGATTGGCAATGAAACCAACAAAGGAGCATGATCCGAATAGGTCTTAAGAAAGTGTTCAACCCTGGTGTATTGCATGTTCGCTATCCAATCTGAGTTCGCCAAAAATCTATCCAGTCTTGACCCGGTAAATTGTTACACCATGTAAATTTTTTACCAATAAAGCTAATATCTGTAAGCCCGCATGCCATACATTTCGAAAATTCTGAAATGGGTGATTGTATTGAAGTTCGCCGACCAAGCTTTTCTCCCCCTTTCGCTATAACATTAAAGTCCTCACCAATGATCCAGGATTCTGTCATTCCCATTGCAATGTATTCCATATATTCCCATAGACTCTTTCTTTCATGCACTACACATTTAGCATATATGAAGGAAATATAAAACACTTTACCCGAAAATAAAATCGACACCTTACATTGCATCATCTGATCCATGCATTGCAATACATCAATCTTTAGAAGCAAATTTTACCACCAAATTTTACCAAAAAAATCAAAATTTACCACCAATTTTCTCGTTAGAAGCAAAAAGGGTTAAACATAACTTACCTCCAATCTTCATGTGCCTAGAAGTATCAATCATGGGCTCAGCAATAGTTAACAATTTTACATTGTTCTCCTACACAAGCTTCTTAAGTATGCAACGGGTCGCCAGATTACCAACTCCCCGTGCATTTCAGTACATGATGTTATCTATCATCACTACTGGTCGGGGTTGGCATGTTCCTCTTTACTCGTCGTTATTCACATCAGATCCGTTATCCAAATGGGGTTTTTTCGCCGAAGTACCCTTTTCATGATGAATATCCTCCGCTGCCTCTGTCCCTTGCACAATCTCATTAACAAACTATACCTTCTTGGTTGTTCTTGTCCCATCTAAAAACACCTTAGTTGTTGCAGATTCTATACAGCCAGGAAATGAGCTTGCAACTTTGCCAACCTCAAGATCAGACCATTCCACACCATAAACTTTATGGTCTGGCTGTAACGCAAGGTGACTTATGTGTGTATCAGTTTTTTTTATAGGATCTCAAAACCCATTAATGATTAGAATTGGTCAACACGTCATAAACTGATAAAGATGTCGCAAGCTGAGTTTGAACCCATAACCTAGTAGTACAATCTGCCAAGCTCTAACCGTTGAGTTGTCATGCCATTGGCTTTTTGTATCAGCCTTATTCAACACCTCTTCAGCTGTCTTCGATTCAAAATAATGGGTGGGTGTTTTCTTTGCAGAGATTGCCTCCTGTTGGCCTGCCAAGGCAGTTCGTTCATCCACAGACAGGTACCTTTCCCTGATTCAGTATATTAAGCAGATTTGCTGATGTTATCTGTGTTTACAGCCAGCTCCTTCCTGTTATCCTCTTTCTCAAACCGAACAACCTTATTCTTCCTCGACTCAACGTTCTGTACTGCCCCCTTCTTCTAATCCTTCCTTCGTGTGATTAAGTTCTGAGCTACTTTCCGCAACAAATGGGACAATCCACAGTGGAGCAGCTACCGAATTTTCAGACCCTGCTTTTGTTTCGTTGCTTCCATTAGAGCGTACCACTCTCTCAGCTTCACTTAGTGTATACCCAGCCTCCAACAGACCTTCCCGGTTATGCTCTTTACTATGGTTTCCTTCTTCTCTACCTGAATCTCCCTTGACTGATCGGACATTAGACTCCATTAGATGGACGTCCTGTTTTTTGACAGATTCTACTTCCTCTCCTGAAGGTTCATCCTCCGTGGGGGCATCGACTCACTACACCAAATTGACATTTTTGTAACAACTCTCAAAACAGTATCACTTTTGAGAGTTGCAATTCACCAAACAATTTCAAGTCAAAACTAAATTTAGCCAAAAAAATGAAAAACAGTAACACAAAAAAAATGATACAATAAGTTGGATCACCATGAATAGTATCACTTTTATAACCATACTCTTCATGGTGATACAATTATTGTATCATTTTGTTTGTGAAATTCTGTAAAATTGTTAGGTGAATTGTTACACTTCAAAAATGATATTGTTTTGGGGGTTGTTACAAAAATGTCAATTTGGTGTAGTGACTAGTGTCGCATATTTGTTTGCCAGGTTAATCTATTTTGTTTCTCTGCCCAAGGGCTTGTTCCTTCCTCCTCCTTCTTAAGCACTAGGTATCTCAACCCCTTAACAATCTTTTACCCTACTCGTGCCAATAATTTCTTTAGGTTCTTTCGATTTTTTGTTCACCGGGAAGTACATTTGCTTCACCACGGTTTGCCCTTGTTTCATCTTATTCGAGTTCTTTTCTTCCTTGGCCTTCTCCCCTTCTTTGCTTTGATTTCCTTTCATTACACCCAATAGTTTGCTACAATAATCTTTCTTGTGCCCTATTAGAGCACAATGCTCACAATATTTGAATCCAGGGTACTCTAACTTCTGATAATATCCACTGTATTTTGAGTTTTCAATCCAAATCTTGGTGGGTAAAGGCTTAGTGACTTCCATCTCCACGCACATACGTTCAACCTTCAGACGAGCAAAGTATGTTGTACCATCATCAGTCTTGAGGAAGTTTCCAATGGCCTTCTTGATTGCCGGTAGGAAGAAAGCGAGCAGAAGGTTTGGAAGTTCCACCCAAAATCGATGCCCTACGAGCATTGTTTTTTGGCGAAGTCAATTTTTTGGATTTGAAATTACAAAATGCTCCAAGCCCATTAAGGAGAGGAAAGCTTGGGAGCTACTTTTTGGTCAAGTTTTGGTTTTTTACACTTCTACTCATTCCATAAATGTGTTTGTAGCTGTGTTTTAAAGAGGGGTAAAAAATGAAAAAAAAAAAAAAAACTTGCCTGAAAAATGACTCCCTAAACTTACTCTTTAATTAATAAAGGTTTTATTTATATCTAGCTTCCAACTTCGTGCGTTGCACTTATTCCACTTTAATTATTCAAAACAATTACAGTTGAAAAACAGTGAGAAATATTCTATTATCAGCATAGTGACAGATAGTGACTTTGCCAATGATGATTAAAGTATTAGATATATAGTTGAAGTTCCATGGGATCAACTAATCACATAATATCATGATTAGAGTTTAAATTCCCGGATTTATTCTCATGAAATATGTTTTGCTTAGCCTTTTTATAGACAAACGCAAAAAGCAAATTAATCAAACAAATCTCTATCCTTTCCATATTTCTCAAAGAGGCACAACAATAACATGTGGGCAAAATTGCAACATTTACTGTCAATAGACAACATACCACTACATCAAATTGGCATTTTTGTAACAACCCCCAATACAATATCACTTTTGAAGTGTAACAATCCACCTAACAATTTTACACATTTTCACGAACAAAATGATACAATAATTGTATCACCATGAAGAGTATGGTTATAAAAGTGATACTATTCATGGTGATCCAACTTAATGTATCATTTTTTTGTGTTACTGTTTTTCATTTTTTTGATTAAATTTAGTTTTGACTTGAAATTGTTTGGTGAATTGTAACATCTCAAAAGTGATATTATTTTGAAAGTTGTTACAAAAGTGTCAATTTGGTGTAGTGTACATTGGTCTCAACTTGAACGATATAGACAACATACATCTCTGGGGTCTTAAGAATTTGCAGTTTTTTAACTTGTTTTGATTCAAAGAAGAGTGCAATGCAGTGATTCAAAACCCTATCTCTTTGTTCACGAAAACACTTACAATCACAAAGACTCAACACAATTTTTTATTTTCCCAACTTTCTCATAAAATGCCTAAATTTGATGTTCTCTTATAAAGAGTGAGTACTTTGGAAAGACTTATCCTTTTGCTTTAGCATTATATAAGAGGGGCACGTCTTTTGCAATGAAGTTGTGTGCGTGAGAACGCATCATTTGGAAAAGGGTTACAACTTTTCGAATGGGTTATATTACAATTGTATTCATTCAGGTGAACTACGGCTTTTATAGTATAGACAGATAGATATATTAAAAAAAACTTATATTCCCTTGGATGGTGCCCAAAAAAATGCAATATACTTTTTGTTTCGCCAACATTTCTATGTACTCGTTGTGTGTATTTTTATGTTTGTTTCTTTGCATTTCAACTTCATTGCTGGATGTTACAGATTAGTGCTACTACTAATCCCAAAATTTTGGGATTCAATGCAACAGATAACAACCAAAAAATTTAGAGAAAGGCAAGCAATCGAACCAATGCAATAAACGAAAGAAAAACAGAAAATAAAGACCACAAGAATTTAACATGGTTTAGCCAAACCTGCCTACATCCACGGAGCACACCACAATCCACTATGAATCTGAGAATCAATGTTTACATTCACCAATAAAGGCTCACTCAATCTCTAGGTCTACACAAACCTCCCACAAGAAATCTATAAATAGATTCATGTAAGGAAGCCATATGATCTCATACAAGGAAACTTTATATTGTCTCCTACAAAGAAACTTTCTATTGTTTCATACGAGGAAACTTTCTATTGTATCCTACAAAGAAACTTCATATTCTCTCATACAATGAAACTTCTTATTCTTTCGTACAAGGAAACTAAAATATATTCAGACTCCACAAATCTCAACAATCTCCCACTTGGAGATTGAATCAAAATAGTAAACCAATCTACATTATAGTGTTGCGCTCATTCTTGTCTTCTCAAGCTGAAAGACCAACTAAGGTTGAAAACAACCTCAATTTTTCAACTGCTTTTGTCAACATATCTGCTGGATTTCTACTACCCTGGATCTTTTCAAGTTTCAAGATCCCATCTTCTACATATTATATTTGATGAAATGGTAACGGGTACCTATGTGCTTAGTCCTCTGATGAAATGTATAGTTCTTGGCAAGAAAAATTTGCACTCTAACTGTACACTGTACACTCTTCTCCTGCTTTAAACCCAATTCTCTTAACAAACCCTGCAATCAAATCATCTATTTGCTTACCTCAATAATGGCAACATATTCAGACTCTGTAGTAGATAAAGCCACCAGCTTCTGCAACTGAGAAGCCCTAATTGTTGTATTACCCACTGTAAAAACATAACCAGTGGTGTTCTTCCTGTTGTTCACATCATCTGCATTTATAAATCCCTGCAATCTGCGATCACTTTTACCAAAACACAAACACCTGTCAGTGGTACCTCTTAGATATCGCAATATCTACTTAACTGCCTCCCAATGTTGTTTTCCCAGATCATGCATAAATCTGCTTACAACTCCTCGTGCATGAGCAATGTTTGGTCTCGTGCAAATCATGGCATACATCAAACTTCCAATGGCTGAAGCATACGGTACCATAGCCATGAGATCTATCTCTTGAGAGACTGTTCTTCTGACAACCTGAAATGATTTTCCAAGTGTTAACAGCTTTAGCACCACTCATATTAAACTGCTTTAGAACCCGTTCAAGATATTTAGCCTGAGACAACTTCAAAACAAAATTTTGCCTATCCCTACTAATCTTCATCGGAAGAATCTGCTTTGCTGCCCCCAAATCTTTCATGGCAAATTCACTTGCCAGCTGTTTCTTCAATATTTTAATTTTACTCATATTTGAGCCTGCAACCAACATGTCACCAACATATAACAACAAAATAATAAAACTTGATGCAAAACTCTTGAAGTAGAAGCAATGATTAGCATTGCACTTGCGGTAGCCATTCTTCTGCATAACACCATCAAACTTCCTATACCACTGTCTAGGAGCCTGTTTCAGACAATACAAACTTTTTCTCAATTTGCATACCAGACTCTCCTTACCATTCACCGTGAAACCCTGAGGTTGTTGCATGTATATTTCTTCCTCTAAATCGCCCTGGAGGAATGCGGTTTTCACATCTAACTACTCAAGGTGCAAATTTTCTACTGCAATAATACTCAATACAGTTCTAATTGTATTTTGTTTCACAAATGGAGAAAATATATTTGTGTAGTTAACTCTTTCATTCTACTAGAACCCCTTGATTACCAGCCTTGCTTTATATCTCTTGGAACCATTATGTTCTTGTTTAACTCTATACACCCACTTATTATGCAAAACTTTCTTCCCTTTGGGTAGTTCAGCTAACTCCCATGTTTCATTTGAGATGAGTGATTTCATTTTATCTTCCATTGCATTCTCCTACTATTTCGAATATGTTAACTCACATGCTTCATCATAGCATTCAGGATCTCCAGCATCTATGAGTAACATGTAGTTCAAACAATTTTTGTCAGTGCTACAAATAACTTACATAATCAGAGGATACATACTTTCTGTTTGATGCAAGAGTTCAGGAAGATCTCCTAAGTGCAGGGGCTGGAGCTCAACTCTATGGTGTATCATTTTGTTGTGTCATGTTCTCTAGTGTAGTACCCTGTGACTGTAAACTCTCACCTGTTTGCTATACCACATCATTATGTGGCATACAATCCAACTCAACATACTCAGGATCACTCTGCACCTGTCTAACAGATTGTGTTTTATCTCTATTCTTGTACATTATTTTTTCATTGAATATCACATCCCTGTCTCTAATGACTTTTTTGTTCTGATCATCCCAAAATCTATAACCAAAATCATCACCACCATATTCAACGGAAAAACATTATGTGACTTGGAGTTAACCTTACTCCTAGAATTATCATTTACATGCACATAAGAAACACAACCAAAAACTTTTAAGTGAGAAATGTTGACAATCTTATCAGTCCACACCTCTTCTGGTATCCTTTGCTCCAAAGGAGATGATGGTCCCCTATATTGATCAAGTAACATGTTGTACTGACTGCTTCTACCCAAAACGTTTTGACAAACCTACCTGCAAATGCATACATCTGGCTCTCTCAGTCAATGTTTTGCTCATCCTCTCTGCTACACCATTCTGTTGTGGTATTCCTAGCAAAGTTTTTTCCATTCTTATTCCATTCTCAGCACAATACCTTTTGAAACCATCATTAATATACTCTCCACCATTGTCGGATCTCAACTTCTTCGCCTTCATACATATCTCATTTTCCATTAGTGTCTTCCACTTCTTGAACACATCAAACACTTCTGAAGTATACCCACACTTTTCTGCTATGATCATCAATGAAAGTTACAAAATATAACTTCCCACCAATGGATGAGACTTTGGTTGGCCCCCATACATATGTGTAAACTAACTCAAGTTTTTCTTTTTCTGGAGTTTTTCCATACTTCTTGAAACTAAGTTTTTTGCTTCCCAAGGATGCAACTCTCACACAAATCAATATCAATTGAGTTCAGCCCAGGTAGTTTCCCATTTGACTCCATGACCTTCAATCATTTTTCACTCATGTGGCCAAGTCTCTGGTGCCACAAGTCAGGATTCTCTTTAATTTTAGCAATAACTATTGACCTACTTGCCTGTGATGTCGTGTAGAGAGTACCATTTTTCTTACCACGTGCAATAGTCATTGCACCTTTAGAAACCTTCCAGCTATAATCATTGAAGGTTATCAAATAACCTTCTTTCACCGACTGCCCCACTGAAATAAGATTTCTCATCAAGTCAGGAATGTGTCTCACATCCTTTAACTTCCACACAGGCCCATTCAGCTTGATTTGTGTTATACCATTGCCAACCACGCTGCAAGGCAGATCATCACCAAGGTACACTTTACCTAGGTCACCAGGTTCATAGTTTTCTAAGAACCTTTTGCTTAAGGTAGCATGAAATGATGTACTTGAATCTATTACCCAATACTCAGGTTTGTTTTCCATAGAACATATCAATGCATCAGTTGAATCTTCTGCCACAAGATTTGCCTGATTTGACTTCTTTTTTGTATCTTTCTTTGAGGCTTCACATTGGTTTCTAAAGTAGTCATTTTTGCCACAGTTCCAACACTTAATGTGATAATTGGAACCATTCATCAGTTTTCGAGACTTCAATCTGTGGTTTTTGGACTTATACCTATATTGATCATGGCCTTTATTTTGCTTTTGCTTCTGTTTTCTTCATTCAAAACCGAGCCCGAACTAGAACCTCCATCTGTCTTTCTTCTTAATTCTTCAGTCAAATATTGGTTATCACTAAATTTTAATTTGTTATTCCCTTCAGAGCTACTAATCGTTGTAAATGTGCCAACCCAACTCTTTGGTAACTGGGACAAAATCAATAACGCTCTCTCATCACTAAAATCGATTTCAATTGTTGTCAATTTGTCAACAATCTCATTGAAGTTCTTCAGATGATATTTGTAGTTTCCATCTTCAGTCATTTTCATATTAAACAACTTCTTTATCAGGTAAACCTTATTCACTGCAGAAGGTTGTTCATACATCTTTGACAGGGCATTAATCAATGATGCAGTTGTCTTCTCACCCATAAAGTTGAAGAAATAGACTTCACCAATGTCAATCTTATGGTGTTGAGTGCCTTTCTGTCAAGCACTTCCCACTTTTCTTGTTTCATACTATCCGGTTTCTCATCCTTCAATGGTTGGTAGAAAACCACGACCTAAAACTGTTGGATAATTATTTTTTATCTTTCTTCAAAATTTTGTCTTTACGTGCAAAAGTGAAAGGTATTTGAGGTTGCAAACATTATCAACGTCTAACTTTATGTTTAATCAAAACGAGAATCAAACTTCTCAAAACCCCCGCCCAGATGTGCACCGACAGTTGTTACTTACTGCCTAGCATCGACAGCATGAAGACTTTTGGATCATATTACCATCTAAAAAAAAGTGATCGGTCACCAGACTAGTATCAAATGTTGTGTACTATAGGATGATCCTGAAATAGGCAATGTAAATTATTCAAATTGCAGAACGCAGTTTTCAAAAACAGCCTAATTTTTGTGGCTATACAGAGGAGATACATACTTCCAATAATGTAAACATGGGTTGATCATAATCACTCTCAACAACTCAGTACAAAGTACTTACTTGCATTTAGACCTACTTCTCATGCGCGTCATGAAGTTGTTGTACCTTATGGATCCGATGCATGCCGTTTAATTAAGAGATAATAATAATATTGAAGACCATAAAAGTGTACGAAACTTATTATAATAATAGAGATAATAACATTTAAGGTAAAAATATATAAGTTTCTTCTATTATTATATATTTTTACCATTTTTTATAGAAGAAACTTTTATATTTTTACCTTAAATGTTTCTTCTATAAAAAATGGTAAAAATATATAAGTTTCCTCCTTGGAAAATAAAAGGCAAATAAGTAGATAGGCATAACAATCAAAGACAAAAGACATCCTAGTGCCAATGCTGTGTAGATTTATTCCTTATGCCCTAAGTTCGAGACCTGCCGGTAGCATGGTTACTTTCTTATGGTGTTGACCAGTAGGTCGCACCTTGTTAATAGGTCATGGGATCCTATAAAAATCCAGCTCGCTTTCCAAAAAAAAAAAACATCCTAGTGTGACGTGAAACCATTAATAGGTGGGACAGAACTCAATGTTTTATAATGTCGATGAATTTGGAGCAAAATAGAAGAGAAGAGTAGCAGAAGCATCAATGGATGTCAAGAAACCAAAGCAAACTCAAGTAGATGAAGAAGAAAAAATGTATCCACCTCTAAGCCCAATTTCTGAACTCCTCACAACTTCTATATTATCCCTAACCATTGTTGTAGTTTTTGAGCTTGAAACTCCAATCCCTGACAAAGATTTCAATCATTTTCTTTGCAATAAATTTTTACCATTCAATGTTCGTCTCTCCTCAATCGTCAACACTGATAAAAAAGGCGTTCTTCGATGGAAAAAGGTTGATACAAAAGTAGAAGATCATATTATAGTCCCTACATTTCCACCAGCATCAAAATATGATGAACACTTTCAAGAATACTTGTCGAAAATCTCAAATGAGCAATTTCGGGAAGGCCTACCATTGTGGGAAGTGCATGTAGTGAAGTATCCAACTCGAAATGGTTCCATGAGTTTGGTGTTCAAGGTTAGCCATGCACTTGGAGATGGTTACTCCTTTATGGGCTTACTTTTCAGTATATTTCAGAGGGTTGATGATCCTTCTCTTCCCATAGGGTTGCCTAATTTATCTTTGCTACGCAACAACGGAAGGACATTTAATTTCTTGGAACTTTTTCAGAAGCTTATGAACACTGTCCAGGATACCAATGCACTTATTATGAAGGCTGTGTCCATCTCAAAAGACCATCAAAATGTTATTCGATCAATGAATCCTAGAGTGGAGTTTGAGCCAATTGTTGCAGCATCCATTACTATGTCTCTCGATCACATCAAGCAAATCAAATCCAGAGCTGAAGCGGTCAGTACTTCAATTTTTTTTGTTATCTCAGTATATTTAAGTTAAGCCATGCAATATTTAGTATGACGTAGAAATTATCTTCATGAGTTTACTGACTTTGATCCATCATTTGAAGTTTCATTATTTCTAGGAATTTGGGAGAAAAACTATATATCCCCACACAATGTTTGTTGCAATGAATCGAAAAACTAATTACGGTTCTGATACAATCCCTATGCATGCTGATACAAGATTTATCTGACATATAGATTCATTCTTATCATATTACAAAGGCCAAAACAATAGGGGTTTGTTATAATTATTAATTGTGCACAATATGATTTAATTTACTAATTTTTATTTATTACTTTTTTGTGCGAAGACTGTGAATGATGTGGTGACTGGATTGATATACTATGTGATTCACTTGTACAAGTTGAAGATGGGGCAGGACACCCAAAAACAGAGTATGACCGCGAAGATCATGTTTAATACAAGAGTTATGAAAGGATACAAAAGTATTGACGAAATGTTGAAGCAAAACATATGGGGAAACCATGCAACCGCCTTACAAATACCAATCCCCTGCTTTACGCACAAAGTTGAACCTCTTGATTTCATCAAGGAAGCAAAGGCAAATAACCAAAGAATGAAAAACTCTTTATTTCCTTATATGACTTATCCTCTAATATCAATGTTCAAGTCAATGGCAGGCTTCAAGGTTAGTATACATTGGTCTCCTCCATTTTACATGATCATTCTTTATGAAAGTTTTTGTTATTTGTGATGTGCGTTGGTATGTTATAGGGTGCAGCTCGATTTCTCCGTGCAAATTTCATGAACTCGAGCATCGTAATCACAAATGTGATTGGTCCAACTGAGAAAATTGCTATGGAGGGGCATCCAGTCAACAATTTCTACTTCTATGTAGCTGGACTGCCTACGGTATATTTATTTGATACTGTATTTCAGCTTCACACATTTTCATCCCGTTGTTACACTTTCATGCCGTGAATAGTAAAAACTGGAATTATAAAGTAAGTGTTTGTTTTCACTATATAATCTACTTGGTTGTGTGTGATGGTACATAAAATCGTTTACTAGGAAAAATAACTTTCCTCAGAAAAAAAGGACTACGAAAATTACTTGACTAGCTAAATGAATTTCTAGTGTTTGATTGCATCCAGAAAATTATACTAAAAAATTAATTGGTGAAAATAAATAAGATAACAATATAAATCTCGCTGACGTTAAATAGCTGACCGAATGACTAATCTCGTCAAGCAGGCTCACCACTATTACATAGCTAGCATCGCTTACTTTAAACAAATGTTCAAACTATCGTGAATACATCCTGCAAAATTATCATATGTCGCAATCAGAACTTCCATATATCTTTTACAAAGCTAACTGAACTTCCATCTTTTACCAAGCTAACTGTCTTCAGTGGTCATTTATTTGAATGCAGAGTTTGGTTTTCACAATAGTGAGTTACATGGGAGAGGTGAAGCTTGTGGCAACCATGGAAAAGAAGTTCATTGATTCCCAGGTTTTGCTTTCCTGCATGAATGAGGCCTTTGCAAAAATGCTTGGAGCAATCTCTGGTCAGGATATGAATGGTTACAAATGAAAGTTATTTTCGAGCACATTTATTATACCCTGCCTTTGCTTTAGAGCAATCTTTATTATCTCATGGCAGTATTATTATAAGTTGGATAAGTATACTATATATAGTGTTTTGGATCTGTTTACGTGATTTGTGATATATCAACAAGAAGTTCTATTGTTTCACTGTTTTTCTTGGATCTATATATAAAGATGTGTTCTAGGAATTTCAGCGGCCTAAGATAATGTTGTAAGTGTAACATGAATTAAATTGGCCGGAAATGGTCAATCAAAGCACATTTTACAGAGCTTTTGGAAACTAATGTACTCCAAAAGAAAGTAAGACGTGAAGTTGTAATTCAACAGATACGTTCTAGTGAAAATCATGAAAAAATTTATTTGCCAAGTTTTACCAATATCAACATTGAAGTAATTGGTGTATGGCTAATAGGAATGAAAGCCTACAATTAATCATCCTAAATAATATGTACCATCAGGCTGAAAACATATCTTACATGCAGTATACATAAACCATCAAGCACACTACACTCATTTTCCTTAGTTCAGGTTTTACATCCCTGAAATTTTCTGATATGAGTTCAATGAGCCAGCATTAAGGTGCACACGGCACCAGTTTACGATTTATGATATCCTTCGCCTAGATTTTGTAACACAGGGTTTTTTCCGGCAAGAAAATGTGGCAATTATCTTAGTAAGGTGGGTTTCCAAGAGAGAGTACTGTAAAATAGCTGGTGTTAGTTTCATATCATGGGAAAGTCCTCCATGCAGATAGGTTCTTATGCCAACACATTTAGTATATATTACTTCAATTTATCACTCTCGAAATATGGTGCAAGTAATTAAAGACATGTAATACACACACTCAACACTCGGAAACAATAAGAAATCAAGATATTATTTGTCGCCATACTTGAGTTTATTAAGAATATCTAAGGGGCCAATGGCATGATAGCTCAACTGTTAGAGCTTGGCGGAAGATACCACTAGGTTATGGGTTCAAACTCAGCTTGCAGCATCGTTATGGGTTCTGAAATCCTATAAAAACATTGCTTGTCTTTCCAAAAAAAAAACAAGAATATCTAAGGGAAACATCTAGTATTAAATATCATTTGCAAGTAGATCCCAAAAAGAGTTTTATTTCATTCATGGGTTTCATGTCAGTCTAGGTATTTGTTTTATCAGTCGAAGTTTTTTTTTTCTTATTTTTTATTTTCTTTAATGAATCTAATAAATAAAAAATTTCTAACGCTCTTTAAAGTGTGTCGTTTTATATAAGGCAATCTTCAGTTCCAACTGTAGTAACAATATGCTCTTAATTCCTTGTCAATTCAAGACATGAAGGTTAAATCACCACAGCCTTAACCTTTCAACCATGCTACTATTGGCAATAAAAAGAAGACTTGATAACCTCGCTCCAAGAATTAAAAAAAAAGTTCATACCTTTATCAAATCGAAAACCCTCTAAACCACACATATACTAAAGATTTTAATGCTTCAAGTATGTTGATATACATAAATTCTAAATGGCCTGGGAAAACCAACCTGGGGGGGCGAATTTACACTATTGCCCCCCCTCTTTAATAACCTTTTGGAAAAGGGGTTTAAAAAGGAGGGGGCAATAGTGTAAATTCACCCCCTCCCAGGCAGCAGCCTCGCTGATTTCCCAAGCCAGCTAGAATTACTCGTTGATATATCAACATGTGCATTTATGCTAGAAATTATGGATTTGCAGATCACTAAGAGAAATAAATGGGTAGTTTCTCATTTATTTCATGTAGCTGCAATAGAACAACCAACAACAATAGTGCTTTCAAATTTGAACTAGTGATTTATTAGTAACATTAAACAGAATTTCTAGGCAGCCTGGGATTTTGGTAACAACCAACAACAATAGTGCATTTATTAGTATGTTGATATATCAACATTAAAAGACTCTTGATACTGCTTCGTTTTTGGGATTGTAATCTTAGCACAGTAGCTGGACCATATTGCTTCTTAATATTTTATGCAATAGTCTTTCATAAAAATAATTAAAAACAAAAATTTGTACCAGTGATCCTCATTTCATAGAATGAAGTAAATAAAGTAAAAATGTAAATTTTCTATTTTTGATATATGGTCGTCAATTTGAATTTTAGAATTTATTCAGTTTTGTACTAGTGATCCACTTTTTATAATCAATCCTTGACAGATGCTAACATAACATTTAACCCTGGATTGTGTGGTATCAGACGGTCTTACTACTTAAGAAGTCAAAATCCCTATATTATTGTTGATTTATTATTTATTCTTGCATGAATTTTATTCAAAGTCAAAAATAAATTTAGAGCAACATGAATACTTTTTTTTTAGCCAAACACGAAGATGTTTATTAAAGATAAGAAAGAAAACAAAATACAAAGGGAATCAATCCTACATCAAGGAATGCCAAGACATCATGAACGTGTCAAAAACCAAGTCCCTGAACAAATTACAAGTCAAACCCATCCTCCACAACAATTCCCTAATCTCGATAAAAATATAATGTTCTGATCTGTTGAGCTCTTAAAAAACCCTCATATTTCTTTCTTTCCACACACACCACATGAGAACATGAGAAACCCTACGCCACAACCACTCCGTCCGCCGAAAAGGATTAGTTTGGAACCACCAACTTAGCCAATCCAAAATGGAACCTTAAAACATCAAACTCAAACCAAATTCTAAAAAGAAACTGTTCCAAATGGATTTGGAGAATCTACAGTGAAGTATCAAATGATCCAGCGTCTCATCAATCTCATTACAAAGCACACAAAGACTTCATGTGTGGATTCCTCTTTTCCTTAACCTATCTTTAGTCAAGATTTTTTCATGCAACACTAACCAACTAAAGAAATTTATCCAAGGAAAAAGATTTTTCACCCAAACCAGATTCTTGTGAGAGGAAATGAAGGAGTTGGAATAAGTCTCATAATAAGAGGCAACCAACATATCAGAAAATTCTTTCACCGAAAAGCCCACATCTTTACCCTTCCACACCAAACTATTAGGGTCCTCCAAGAGCATCTGACTATCCAACATATGCATTAATTTGGTGACCTCCTCTAGCTCCCTAGTATTTAGGGGTCTTGGAAAGGAAAGATCCCAAGAATCGCCATTAAATCAAAAATTGCTAACTCACCCATGTTTTTGGTTATTAATGATAAACAATATTGAAAACAGATTCTTCAGAGGCTGATTGCTACACCAAGATTCATGCCAGAAAGAGATGAGATCGTCATTGCCACGTCGAAGAGAGGTGTGGGGGTAGAAAACACTTGCGCACCGAGAGATGAACTTCCACAATGTGCATCCATAGGGAGAATACTTAGTTATCTTATCCCAAATCCTATCTATTGCACCCATATTTATCAATGATGAGAGATCTCCATAAATTGCCATCTTCTTCTGCAAATTGCCAAAGCCACTTGCAAAGTAAAGCAAAATTGAAAGTGATCACTTGGCGAATGCCCAATCCACCTTGAGATTTGGGACAACAATTTTTTTTTCAATCCACTAAATGCATCTTTCTAGAGTTTTGAGTGGAACCCCAAAGGAAGTCGCACATGATCTGTTCCATCTCGACTACTATTGAAGAGGAAACCTTGGTAAGAGACAGAATGAACACAGGAATATAAGCTAAAGTGGATTGGACAAGAGCCAATCTGCCTGCTTTTGAGAGGAATTTAAGCTTCCAAGACGCTAGTCTCGATTCCATCCTTTCGATCGTCTCATCCCACACAACTTTACTTTTAAAACTAGCACCCAAAGGCATGCCTAAGTACTCAACTGGAAACTGACCCGCTGCACAACCAAATAAATCTGCCAACTGCTACAGATGAGGGACTTCTCCAATAGGCAACACCACTGATTTGTGAAAATTTATTTTCAAACCTGAAATAACTTTGAACCAAAGCATAATTCTTTTTAGAGAGAGAACCTAAGTAGCAGAGGCATCACAAAAGAGGATTATATCATTTGCATATTGAAGAATAGAAACATGAGGATTACCTTCTACGATAGAGAACCCTCTCACTAGGCCAGCATCAACTGCTTTAAGAATCATTTGGGTTAGGTCTTTTGCTGCTAAAGTAAAGAGAAGAGAAGACAGATGATCGCCTTGACGCAAGCCTTTAGAGCTATTGAAAAAACCATGCAGCCGACCATTAATCTTCAGCGAGAAATTGGTTGTAGATCTGCAAGTGTGAAGCCAATGAATCCATTTGAAGGCAAAACCCATGCGAGCCATTACCAAATCCAAGTATCTCTAAAGGCTTTAGAAAAATCTAATTTGATAACGAGCCTTGGAACTCCTTATTTTTTTTTGGAAACAATAATTTCATTGGCAATCAAGAAGCTATCAACCACTTGTCTTCCACTGACTGCTGCACTCTAAAAAAGAGAAATGACTGAATGAAGAACTTTTCAATCTATCGGCCAACATCTTAGCAATGATCTTATAGGCCCCATTCAAAATACTGATAGGTCTGAGATCCTTGACTGTCCGCATTCCCGCACATTTAAGAATAAGCGAGATGATAGTGGTGTTCAACTGCCAATCTAGAAAATTTTTAGAGTTAAAATCTTCAATAACTTTCAGAAAAATCAGCTTTGATTACCTTCCACATTTTCAAATAGAACACCATTGAAAAAACATTAAGACCTGGAGAAACTTCATATTTGAGCTCTTGCATTGCCGCTTTAATTTCCATCTCTGAAAAATTCTCAACCAAGGAAGTAGCCAGAGGCTGGGAGATTGACTTAAAGGTAATCCATGGTAAGAAAGGTCGCCACTCTTCCTTTTCATAGAAACACTCTTTGAAATGAGAGATCATGAGTTCTCTGATGCTGACTTCATCCACTACCAACTCCTGGCCTATGCTAAGAGCTTCAATAGAGTTAAATAGTCTGCGTTTGGCTATGAAAAAATTTAGACCCCTGATCATATGACAAGTCCAGTTGACCCCAGATCTGATCTTCCAAAACCCCTAATCTCTTTTGGTTAATGTTGCCCACTATTGATGCAGGTGCACTCTACAAGACCTCTCTTCGGCATTCAGATCTCGGATTTCTTCCTCAGCATCAATGTTAGCAATTAAAGCAGAAATATTTTGAATACATAAATTGGTTTTACCCCAAACTTTAGTCCTCCAACTTTTAAGGTTGCAGCCGATTGCCTTAAGTTTCTACCATAAGCAGTCAGTATGAAAGGGATGGAAAGAGGTATGTCTATAAATATATCGGGTGGTACATGTTCATCGTAACAAAATGGATTACACCGTTAGACGACGCAACAACACCCCCAAACCTAGAATTAGCACTACCTATGGCATGTAGTCTCTCATTAAATATATCTCCCGACTTCTTTGGGACAACCTGTTTTGAATTCAATATATATGAAATAATAACAGGCAAAGTATCATCAGTACCTGAGGGTGTCAGGTAATTGTGTAAGGTCAAGGTCAGGTGGCTCAACTGATGGGACTAGTTTTGACTCACTGAGTGGAAGAGGCTCCACTTTAGACTTCCATGTATAACTAGGATCCACAATGGGGACCAAGTTAAGCAAATCATTGACTTCCCTACTGGAATCATCAACATCAAAGTCTACACTAAAATGAGTCAAACAAGCCTCTAAATGGTCATGTGTATCATGAAAACAGTCAAGGGGAGACTCTAAAGAATGTTCATAGCTTGATTCTATGCATGAGTCACTAGGAAGGCATATGTCGAGTGGGTATTCATGAAAATGCAGGGAAGGGAATGGGTCAGGAAGCAAAGTAGTTTCGATCACATTATCCGCAAAAAATCATCTGACTCGGATTCTGATGTGTTACCTGTTATGAATTGACCCTCTGAATTTTGAACAGAGTGACTAGGAACTCTTACTAACTCACTTTCAGATAATGCCTCAGTAATATGATCCACAACTATCTCAAGTCTTTGAGTCGTGGCTTTCAACTCAGATATGTCCTTAGAATTCTGATCAATTATACTTGTTGAGCGCTGCAAAAGCAGATTAATCGTTTCCTCTAAACTTGATGTGTGGGATGGAGGAGTTTGGTTAAATTGAGGCATGACATGATTAGGGTATTGAGGAGCCTAAGAGAAAATATGTCCCCCTTGGTGTAAGTTATGAGCCCAGGAGAAATTTTGATTATTGGCAAAACCAGGGCTGTAATAGTTTAACTTTGAATTATAACCAGGTCGCCAATTAGCATTAAAAGAATTGATTTGCTCAGCGAAATATTCAGGATAATCATATTGCAAATCACAATCAGCTGTAGAATGACTAGGACTCGAACATGCAACACAACCCTCAAATGAAACATTAGTGGGTGGTAAGGGGTTGAGTCAAATTCATAAGTGCATCTAATTTCTGAGTCATCGTCATAAGAGTTGTTTCAAGCTTCGAGGTAGAAAGGGAGAAGTCATCCTTGAAGTCTTTATCCTCAGTAGAAGGGGAGAAGAAGTCAGGATAATATCCTGAACCTGAGTTGTAATAATATGAATATGGAGCATAATCAGGTTGTCGCATGGCATGAAATGCATTGACTTGCTCAGGAAACCAAGATGGATAATCATTGAGGTTCATTTTTTTTTATGCAAGCCTAACCTCTATATGAAGATGACCTAACTCTAAAAAAAATGGGAAAATCTAATCAGGACCTATATGATGCGCACGAAAGATGAATGGCAAACAACCCTAGATAAGTACCTAGCAATACAATCATTCAAATTGCCTTCGGGTACTGCGCAGCTGATAGTTATAGCCCCACAAAAAGTCGAGGTTTCTACGAAGCAAATTAATCTTGTGAGAAACTAATTTACTAGGTAGAGGCTGTAACGTCTAGTAATCCCTATAAGCACTCCTTTTTATTACCTATGTTTGTTACTAATCAAGGGCTGAAATCCATTTTAATTAACCTATCCGCGGGAGAGAGCACTGAGTTTCCTATCATCAAAAATATCCTGAAATCTAATTGTTCCTACCTCTTTTTCTACCTTCAGCTTAAAGTGTAATGCCAGTTTCAGAACTATTCCAAGATTGAATATGTTCTTTCACTTGACTACTTTAAACTTTCAAGTTCAAAAGAGGGGTCCTATGAGCGTCTTGTCCTAATTTATTTTGCTACAAATTTTAATAGAGATGGCTTAAGTCCCTAACCCTAAAATAGATGGTGGTTAACCTATCCGCGGGAGAGAACTCGAAATTTTACAGCATCAGAAATATCCTCAATCTATTAAAATTTGCATGCAATTCTAGCTAAAAACAAAACAAGCAAAACACACAGTAATCCACTCAGAAACCGCATGCAGATGCGGTGGGAAGAAATTACCTCAGGCGTGAACCTCTCTTGGGTTACTTGTGAAGCCTGGTAGAAGTCGAGTTGACGTCGATCAGAAGCACCGTCCACCTGACGGCTCACCGACTTCTGAGAGTGTCCACGTGATAGCAACCCGTAAACAATTCAAACCCTGTGTTTTTTGTTTTTTTATGCAACCTGTAATATATGCTTCCTACCTTTTAATACCTACAAAAATTAAAACAAAAAAAACAAAAACAAGTATCAAAACTTCTAAAACTTAAAAGAAATAACTAAAAAATAAAATCAAGCCTATCCTAAAAGCAAAAGCAATCTATATCTTATCTAATTTTTTTATTAACCTAAACTACAAATTAGTGAAAATAAACTCTTAAATTCAATTACACCACTACAGTACCCGGCAACGGCGCCAAAAACTTGATGCAGATTTAACTAACCTAAATAAATATGTTAATTTAACCCACTTGTAATAACTGCAAGTGCACAGTGTCTAATTGGTAGACAATGGCAAGTATAGGTTGATCCCACAATGACTGTGGTTGCAATTAAATTTCAGAGTTGACTGGCCCCGGTACCTACAAGAGACAGAGAGAGGGTGAGGGAAGAACGAGAAGGGGAACAGACCGAGAGAGAAAAGCGGGGACGGTGCTCTGTCGCAAGCCCTGTTTTGCGATGGTTGATGGCGGTGGTTGCGTGGTCTGGTTGTGATACAGGAGCAGAGACAGAGAAGTGGAGGAGGGAGAGACCGTGGAGAAGAGAGGAAAACAGGAAGGAGGGCGACTGCGAGGGAGGAAAACAGGGACTTGCTCCTTGTTTCTCCTCTGTTCTGTGCACGCGATGGTGGTGCGTCTGATGGTGGATGGCGGCGGTGTGGATGATGGAACAGATAGAGGGGCAGGGAAATGGTGGTGACGGCTGTGTTCTGGACAAAGAGGGTGGTGGTATGTTTCGGTGTCGAGGTGAGGTTTGTAACGTGAAATAGGGTTGTCACGCCCCTGTTTCACGGTGGTTAGTGACGGTGGTTGTAGCTCGGTGGCAAGGTTGCTGGACAGGGAAGGTGGTTGTGTAGCGTGAAGGAATAAAGAGAGTCTGATGGTGGTGGCGGTTGTGGTTGTTGGTCGGTGGCGAGGTGAGGTGGTGATGGCGGGATTATCGCACTGCCGGCTCTCCTATCGAGTGAGGATTGCCGGCAGAGTGGATTGGCGTGGTGGCTGGAAGAGCCTTCAGAGAGGAGAGAAGGAACATGGAAGAAAAGAGAGAGCAAGAGGGAGTCGAGCTTTCTCCAAACTCGGGAGAGCTAAATAGGGTTCTCCTATTTTTTTGGGCTTGGGTTCTTAGGTTAGCATTTTGGGTTTGGGCTTAGGTTAAATTAGGTGGACCTAGGTTTATTAGGATTAGGTTTAGTTATGTGACCCTCTACTTTGTACCACCGCTAGAATCGACTAATTGTCATTCCTTAAATTGTCGCCTTAATACGATTTCATCGTTCACGCTCAAATTCCTACAAAGACATGAAAACGAAATAATTATTATAAAATATAATAATCGAAATACTAACATATATAAATTAAAGGATATATTATGTAATAAATACGTGAATATCATAAGAAAGAGATAACAAACACTCATATGTCTGGTTTGAAGAATCCCACCTTATCAGGCCAGCACGGGTGCTACAGCCCTTAAGTTCTACCCGCCTTGCTTTGTTGGTTGAGCCTGATTTGGTGGATCTCTGTTTGAGCATGAACTTGGATCTGATTTGAAAAGTTGAAAAATTAGCCCATTCAACGGCTCTATCGTGTTGGGCCTTTCTAGCCAGCTTGCGATCCTTGTTGGCCTGCATAGACATCTTGGTCAATAAGGGGTCCAAGTTGAAGACATTTTCTTCCACAGCTTCTAAAACCTTTCAATAATTGCCAGAAGTCTGTTGATCATTTGACACGACCAAATTACGCTTCAAATTAGACGTGGGCCCCTGGTAAGGCGAAAGCCCAACAATACCCTTGCTTTTATCCTGCTGAATTGGGCAAGCTGACTCGGACACCGGGTTACCTACTTTACCCACAGAGCCGGCAAGAAAAGCAGGAGAATGGGGAACCACTAGGTCTTGTTGGGGAGACTGATCACTCAATGTCAGAAACCTAGGAGACGACTTATGTTCCCCGCAAGAGGTCACATGTGGAAAGTTCGAAGACCAGGAAAGCTGTATAGCCAAATGGAATAGCAACAGGTGTCCATTGAATCACCGAATTAGGCAACTCTATCAACAATCTCGCACCATTCTTTCTTGCAACGGGACTTGGAAGAAGATGATTTTCCATACTTGAGACAATAAATCAATGGGGAAATACCGGTGGATAGAGGTTGTTGCAAAAGGGCCCTTACTAGCAGCAGAAGTAGGGCTAACACTTGAAACATTGGTGGTCACTACCTCAACAAAAGTTATGTTGCACGAGGGTGAGACAACACTAGGCTCTGGCAAAGGTGAACCCTCATCTCTTCTAACATGCTCCTTAGGACGAGGCTGTGGCACCTTATTTAAAACCACCTCCTTCATAGCTTGGGCGAGCTATTTTCATCCCGTCCCTTCCACATCAGCTGGCACCCTTAGAGTTTTAGAACCTAAACGCCAACCCACCATAATAGAAAGGAATATTCCTCCTTTATTGGCTTCTTTTACCACTATAATTCATCTATTGCTGATCTTCTAACTGGCTAACAAGGTGTTAGAGCCTAATTCCACAGCTTTCTTAAGCTGAAAACCAATCCATTCTTCCATCTGCAATTCAACAAAAACTTTGATTCCAACCCCCGAGCTCGATTCAAACAACAACAAACTTCCTCTTGACCTTCGGATCCCAAATTCTTTCCCATCAATTTTCAACAAACAAAATTTTCCATCTTTGAACTCCATCTCTCACAAGATTAAGCACAGCTTCACAAGCATACAAGCACAATTTCACCAGCATACAAGCATCTGAGCAATAAATAAGATTAAAAAATTTGAAAGGCATTACCCCTTGCCAAAAAAACTCCAGTCCATTGAGAAAACCCTCACCACCGTTATACTGCAAAACTCCAATTGCTATGAAGAAACACGCTGCTGAGAAGAACCCCTGTATCTCCTTACCCTCAAGCTGAAAATCTCGATGAACCCCTTGAAACCCTCGCTGAAACCTGGTGTTTGCGATATGAAGTAAAACCCCTTGAAAATCTTCTTGCAAACCCCTTGCTGAAACCACTTGAAAAACCCTCGCTGAAAAACTCCTTGCTGAAACCCCTTGCTCCTTGCAGATCTAACTCGCTGAAACCCCTCGCTCCTTGCACATCTCTCTTATTCACTCACTCGCTCCTTGCATATCTCTCTCATTCGCTCTTATACTCCTTAGGCACTGGAAGATCTCTCTCATTCCACTATACCAAATTGGCATTTTTATAACAATCCAAAAAACAATATTACTTTTGAACTATAACAATCCACAAAGCAATTTTACACATTTTCACAAACAAAGTGATTCAATAATTGTTTCACCACAAATAGTTTGGCCTTATAAGTGATGTTATTCATGGTGATTTAATTTACTATATAATATTTTTTTTGTGGCTATTTTTCATTTTATTGACTAAATTTAGTTTTGACTTGAAATTATTTGGTGGATTATAATAACTCAAAAGTGTCACTATTTTAAGTTATTACAAATATGCCAATTTGGCGTAGTGTTTGCTTGTACACTCCTTATGCTCCTTGCAAATATCTCATATGAATACTAGTTATTTATGAGTTATTGATTTATGTCTTTAATACGTACTCAAGGTTTTATATTGTTCATGAGTTCAGGTAAACTATGTTTCAGAATAGCAGAGGAAGAATCAAGGGTTGTGAAAGATGGAAAATAAAACAAGAAGATGAAGAAGATAAAATGTATACACCTCTGAGCCCAATATCTGAACTCCTTGCAATTTCTATTCTATCTCTAAGCATTATGGAAGTTTTTGAGCTTGAAACTTCCATCAACAATGAGCAAATCATGCATTTTCTTTGCAATAAGTTCATCCCATTCAATTCTCATCTCTCCTCAGTTCTAAATATCGATAAAACAGGTGTTCGACAATGGAAAAATGTCGATATTAAAGTGGAAGATCATGTTTTAGTCCCTTTATTTCCTGATATATCACCAACATACTTTCAAGAATACTTGTCGAAAATTTTAAAGGAGCCATTTCGTTAAGTATCCAACTCGAAATGGTTCAATGAGTTTGGTTTTCAAGGTCAGCCATGCATTGGGAAATAGGTACTCCTTCATGAGCCTACTTTTTAGTATATTTCAAAGGGCTGATGATCTTTTTCTTCCGCTTGCATTCCCTAATTCATCGTAAACGCAATAGAAGAAGAAAAACTTAGCTGCTTTGGATTTTTCCCTAAACGTATGAACACTGTAACTGATGTCAGTGTGCAAATGATGAAGCCTATATCACTCTAAAAAGACCATGGAAATGCAGTTCGATCAACGTCTCTGGTGCATATCAAGCAAATCAAATCTAAAGCTGAAGTGGTCAATATTCAGTCCTTATTATCTAAATTTAGTTTCATCATTATACATCCAAGTTACACACTTGTAAAACATACAAATAGTTTAAAAAAAAATTTAAACAAACAAACATTAACCCTAACAGATACCCAAACACAGCCGAGCCTAATTTAAATCCAGTTCAAAACCTCGAAATGGTAGGCCAACCTCTAAATATAGTACCAGTCGATGAAGCCCAAGCTTCACCCATAGTTGATCTTGAATTTCGTTGTTTTAGTTAGGTACAACTGTTATGGGCAGCCATGAAATTTTTAGAAGCCTGAAGCGAACTCAGGAAAATGCTGACTCCATGGATTTACAAGAAAAGTGTCTAAATATGTAGAAAGTATACAACATTAACATGAGGAACCATAATTTAGTATTTCATTAATTTAGAAGGCCAAAACCTTCTGTCACTATGCAATCTAGAACTACAGTTGACGCACAGAGGGAAAGACAACCAAAAATGAGCTTTGTTGGGGACTTCATAAAATCAAGAATGTCCATTTCATAATTTCAGTCCCACTGTAGTACGGTCTAAGAGACCACATGATATAAAAATGACACCGAAAGCAATATTTTTCCTACAGATATGCCCATAATCAATCTTATTGTTATGTTTTCCAGTGATTTGGTAAGACAACTCATTAATGTTTATTATATTTAGTTTAGTTTATCACTGTATCTAACATGTAATGTATTTATTTATTGGTTTAGTTAATTAATTGAATTTTTTTTCTTTTAATCAGACTGTGAATTAATATAGTATGTGATTAACTCATACAAGTTGAAGATTGGGCAGAACACTAAAAAACTAAGTATGACTGCAAAATCATGTTCAATAGTAGAGTCACAAAAAGGATATAAAAACATCGATGAAATGGTGAAGCAAAATGTATGGGGAAACCATGCAAATACCGATCCCCTGTTTTACTCACAAAGTTGAACCTCTTGATCTCATTATGAAAGCAAAAGCCTATAACAAGAGAATGAAGAAGAAGAACTCTATGCTTCCTTGTATCAGTTACCCTGTGATAGATGTTCAAGTCCATCATAGGCTTCAAGGTTAGAGATTATTTTTCCTTCAATCTCCTTTTTATATGAACATAATCATTGCTTTATAATTATTTTTGATAAATCTTATTAAGAGACGGAAAATAAATAAATGTATCTAGCTGATGTTGATTAGGGCTGCAACTTAGGCGGATCTTCCCAGGCCCAACCCAAAGCTTTCATAGGTGAGCCTGTAGCCCGCCCAATCCCGTGCTTGGGCATGAACATAGCAACGCAACCCTGACCAGTGCGAGTATGAATTTTCGGGCCCAGGTTGCCCGAATTTCTCAACACTGCTTGATCTACTGGGGGTGTGGAAAAAAAAAATGCATATTTTACAAAATTTCACTATTGATTTTTTCTAAAATTTTGGAGGTAAATAAGGATTGAACTCAAGACCAACGATTTGGTGTATTGAGCACCACTGTCAAGCTATGAATTGATTGCGAAATGCTTTAAAATTTATATAATTCACCATAAGTCACCTAATATGGATAATAAATATATATACTATTTGAATTCTTCGGATTTTTTGAGCTACTCGGATTCCCAATACTCTATAGCTGATTGGGCTGAAAATTGTGAAATCATGAGTTGTCCAATTTCATATTTCTATAGCCCATGGGGCCAAAATGTTCGGATTGGTCGCCCAAGTTGCATCTCTAATTGTGACCAGTGTTCTAAAAAGCGCTAGGAGTTGGGCGGGCGGCGATCAGGTGCCTAGCGCCCAGGGGCCTAGGCGGCAGGTAGTCAGTCTTAGGTTTTGTATTATAACTTTAATAATTTACAAAAGTTAAGCATAATACTTTATCAATTACATCTAATTTAATACCAAGATACATATGCAAAATTTAAAAACATGAAAATTTAACAATCATGAACAAAATTTATTAAAACTCAAATGACTGAAGTTGATCATGATGGGTACTTTATATAAAATTGAATTTGTTGACAAATATTCAAACCTACTATTTTATTTTTCTTCAAATTGCATGAATAACCTTAGTCATGTTTGATAAAATCTACATTAGTAAAATAGGTACTGGCATATCCTTTGAGAATTTCATTAAGTAATCATCATTTGCTACATTTAGACATATACTGAACAAAAATAATTAAATGGTTTATTTCTAAAAAGAGGAAAGAAAAATAAAATAAGAACACAATCAGCCTTATTTAAAAAAAAATTTAAAAACAATCGCCCAGACTGCCAAGAACCGGAACCGCCTAAAACCCGTCCAGCCATTAATCTTGGCGGTTTTCTACCTTCTAGCGCCTAGGAGACCGCCTAAGCCGATTTTTAGAACACTGATTGTGACTAGCTTAATTGGTAAATCCAGAGTTAAACTTGTATTAGCTTGCATCTGCCTAACCCCACACCACTTTATCGGAAGAAAAAAAAAAAAAAAAAAAAAAAAAAAAAGCTTGTGAGACTAAAACAAGTTTTCTCATATAATCACAATTTCCTATTCTACATCATGGAATGATATAATGCACTAGAACAATTTTTCAATCTCCCTGTTCTAAACACATAAGAACTTCATATTTAGTTATCAAGCTAATATATATTTTTTTTAAATGTACAAATTTCCTTCATTTAGATCAACAAGAGAGATCACTGCTAATACGAAGCAATGCAACATTGATTGTGGTCTAATACAGCGATGTCCAAAACAATGAAAAATGTAGTTACATATTCTAAACTACAGATGTTGCTAGTGGATAGCAATGTAATTGATCTCCTGTGTTGCTCCTCTGCAGTAGACCGACCTTTCTTCAAAAACACATTCGCGGGGGTTCCTGCATGCATTGATATGCAAAATACCTTGTGGCTACAAACCTGACGACCATACAAAGATTGTAGCAGCACCTCTCAATTTTAAGCTTGTAAAACAGCAACAAACATCGGTCAAATTTCTAACCACAGGTATTGTCCACATGCTACCATGGAGAAGAAGTTCATTGATTCCCAGGCTTCCTGCATTGATGAAGCATTTGCAAAGATGTTTGAAGCAATCTATGGTCAGGACCAGCACTACACCACAAATCCTTATTCGTAGCGTTTCAAAAATACTATTGTAGGATATCATAACGTTTTAGTAAACGATGTGTCTATCAGAGCTATAATAGGTACCCGAATTATTTATAGCGTTTCTGATTGTAAGTAGACCATTTATAGCATTTTTCAAGTTCTATTGTTTAGTTTGTAATAGCGTTTTAAAAATGTTATGGTTAAACCCGTAATAGCGTTTTAAAAATGTTATGGTTAAACCTGCAATAGCGCTTAAGAAATGTTATTGTCTGATTACCAATAGCGTTTCTGAAACGCTATTGTCTTCTCTCACGTAGCATTTAACAAATGCTATTGTATTAGTTTCTATAGCGTTTCTCAAATCCTTTTTTTTTCTATAGCACTCATCAAATGCTATCAAATGACTTTATATAACACTGGTTTCTTTAACCATAGAAGATAATATTGCATATATTATATGTAAAGTATCCAAACGATCCAAAAATAGATATTAATCATCTCATAAACATACGAATTACCATCATGATTTGAATACAATACGATAAAAATATTATCTTAATAACAATATTTGTCTCAAAAGTACTACACTATATCTCAATGAAAAATTGTTTCTTCACTCCCACCATTACATTACATGAATTTGACATAAAGTTGTTGGACAGTCTCATACTTAGCACTGTGGTGATTGTAAAAACAATAATCCTTTATTGAGGTCAATAAGTACTCATAAAGCACATTTCAGACACCTACAAAACCAAATTTAGAAGAGTTTAAAACTTGAACGATAATCATTTTGCACCATCATTAGATTATCAATCTGAACCTACAAAATTTAAATAAATAAATTGACAAACTAGACTGGTCCACCAAAACCAGAATTAATATAATCCATTTCCAATTCAGCTCTTCGTAAAATGAATCAAAGAATTAAACATGATATGCTTTATCACCAGCTTGCATTTATAAAGCTTGACATGGACACATACGTACACATGCATTGAATACAAGTGAATCGACAAAATTAGCAGTAGTTCATCTTCTTTTAACTTGTGTAAGGATTCACCACTTGGGCTTTTAATTTAGTAATGTTGTTAAAATTTGGCTTTTCATAGCAACGAGTATAAAAACGCTATCATCAACTGCTATTAATGAGCAGTTGTGGCGTAGTGTAGGCCTAGTTCACCAAAGTGCTAGAATTAAAACCAAAATAACATTGAATAATCAAATGAAAGAAGTGTAAAAAACTTAACTTCCAAGTGATTAATGCCAACACTTCCAATCAGCAAACTTCATTGTCCTGCCCAGAAAACTGCTCTAAATAGGCAGTTCTCAAGAGCTCAAAGCCTCCAAAAATTGTTCCTGTAACCAAGCTGCTGAAACAAAACGATCCGCAACAAAATATTGCCGGAAAAAACATCTAATGGTAGCTTTACTTCCTGTTTTAACATCACAGCACAGGTATAAAAAAATGCTATAATTAAATGCTGTTAATAGCTAATTGTGGTGTAGTGACTGATGCCTGAAATTGTACCCATATACCTGTAAAATTTATTACTTTTTAGTTGTTTCTGAAACTCAGTAAAGAAATCAAAATGGCAAATCAAGTTTAAATTATAGAATGGTCTCATGACTCATGAAATGGACCTTGAAGTGGCCCAAAAGTAGGTTATGGACTACACATGCAAGCGATTGACAAATCTGTCACTGGATTTTTCACCAAACCAATTGATATGTAGGCTGCTGGAGTGGTAAAGAAACTAGAGACTATAAGAATTCCAAATGTAGTTTACCTTCTAGTTCCGGATTCCTCATTCTCAAACATCATCCGGAAGCGCATGCCAAGGGATACTTGATTGTTGTATACAGCCCTGTAATACTTGGCTAAAGGAATAACAAATTCTGATGGACTAGCCTTGTAGAAACAAATTATACTTCAAAAATGCTATAGATGGATGACATCAATCTGAAGTACTTGATATATAGTTGTTCAACATACAAAGGACTCGAGAGTACTCATTTGAAGGTACAAGACAAATGATGAAACACACATGATGAAAGCATACAATACTCGAGAGTAATCATGAAGAACCATGCATTTAACAATTTATCATGCATAAGAAACAAACATATTGAAACTTTGATTGTTATTCTTCTCTTCTTTTGATTCTGAAAATTTCAAGTTTTAAGGGCAATCCATCACTTACCACTGCTATTTCCACCATCCACATCAACCTTATTTCCCAAAACAAGATGCTAAATGTTAGGTCATTCCAGTATCTAGATGTAGTGAAAGGACGAATAAGGTGAAGCACAATAGAGAACAACACCACATGAGGTAAATAAGCAGCCTAAAACACAACTTAGATTTTACTCCTTTTCCGTTTATCAGTGACACTAAAAACTATTGGCCACCATAAACTCTGGGAGTATGTGAAGAAGGCTGACAAAATGCTTGAAAACCTTATTCATGCCAATCATATTATAATTAGGTTCTCATTTTCATTGCAAATCACCAATTTAAGCCTATTGAATTGATTTGGAACCATGTCGTATAACAAAAATGCAAAAGCAAAAAAGCTTAACATCAACAAATTAGGACTATGCTAAGGAATTGCTTTTTTGCAAAGCTGAATTAAAAAGAAAGCAAATAAGTATTTTAAATATACGAAACAACATAAATATGAAAATAGGAACAACAATTTTCACTATATAGTCTTCACGACTTCCCACTTTAGAGCAATAATAGTAAAATGGGTCAAAGGAAAACCAGTAGTGTAGGTCTCTATGAAGTAGATATACTTCATGTCTGTGAAGAAATGACCTTGATCATCTCAAAGAGTTCCAATGTGGTGCTCCTTCTTCTTCAGTTGACTTACCGTGCTAATCCACTCTCTGATTGGAAAGTTTTATCTCAACACTAGAAGTAATCAATAGAAATGAACAATAAATAAAGCAAAAAATAAATAAAAAAGAGGAGGAGGATAATAGTGTTTTGGTGGGGGAGCTGAAAGATCAAATATTCACTACATCTTTTACTTATTTAGCAAACACAACTAAAGACATCTCCTATATTGATCCAAATAAAGAACGAACAAAGTGGTAACAATTAAAAGGACAAACTTGCTAAAAGCAGAGACTTCAAAATGAAAAGAAATTCGATCTAACAATTAATTAATTTAACTAGGACATATTGACAGAGAAGGATCTAACACTAACACCATGCTGAAGAACAGTACCTTCTCGCCACCACTTAAAAGTAGGACCTTCCTATCGAGCGCCTTAGATTTGATGTTGCACCAACCAAGGAGTCCTTTAATATCATCAAGTCTCCAGTTCTCTGCCTCTACAGCTTCTTCCACTATCTTGAGCCCTGTCTTAACCAAGTCAAGTGCCTCAACCTGAAAAATGAATAGATTTAATCAAAGTTATCCTTCAATATTACAGATCATGTGGTATGGAGCCCTCAAATATGGACTCCAGAAATCCATAGAGTCATCTTAGCCTTCAAATATACTTTTACCGTATTAAATAAATTGGCTATCATAAATTCATAAATTTTTTGAGATTGTGACTTAAAATGAAAATCTTTGAAGGAAATGTAACATTATATGATACACGCAGCACATATTTCATGTTATGTAAGCCTATAAAAATAATCATTGCTCGATGTCTTCATAGTTATCAAACGCAAAATCAAATAATATGTCATATTCAAGCAACACGTGCATAAGAATGGATAAGCAAAAGATTTATGATAATCAAATAAATGACAAGATTACACAGAACTTAAGTGCATGGATGGATGTTTTGCATATATATATTGTTCATCAAAACTCTTAACTAGGATATAAAATGAACAATCAGATATAAGTTCCAAAAATAAGCATCCACAGAACGTTACGAGTCATTTTAGCTACAGTCAACAACAAAGATGAAATACAAGAGTGAATAGAGAAATAATAGAATGCAATAAAACAAATATATAAAGTTTTATACATCCATTTCTAAAAATACATACTTGAACACCTTGTCTGAAAATTAAAACTCCGTTTAATTAAATAAAAGACCAAAAATCACATAGACATAAAAATGATTTTTTTTTTTTAAAGTTGAATTCTAAGTGAAACTCTAAAAACCCATATATTCAAACTAAAGGCAGTTATCTTTAGGGGTTTTCTCTAAAAAAAAGTTGAAATTATAAGTGGAACTCTGACTACTAGAAGCTGTGGAACAAATGATCTTGAAATGCAATACGATTACTATTCTGGTCGGGCACTAACCAATAAATGCAATGAACTCAATGAAATAACAAATACCAAAACCAAATGCACGAACTATAAACCAAATATTTAAGGGGAGAAAACTACTGAAGAATCATATGTTTATGCTATATGTGATGAAGCTATAGTACCCATGGATCTCATTGATCTAAATTGAACAATCGAATCCCAAATATCAAAACTGAGCCAAAATTACTGAAATTAATATTAAAGAGAGAAGAGAGAGTACCTCGTGGAGAGATTTGACAGTGAGGGTTTCGATCCTTGGGTATCTGAGGTGGCGTGATGGACCTGTGGCTAGCGACGTGAAGAGAAGGTGGTCGAGATGGTGTTTGTTGCGTGCGAGAAGGAGAGAAGTTCTATGTTAATTGGTCTGTGGATGTCTCTCTCTCCCTCAATCTCTTTCTCTTCCTGGATCTCTCTATCATACTAACTTCACATTCTTCCCTACAAATCAAATCTCCATTTTTTCTTCACAAATCCGTCATTGCGAAACCCTAATTTGGATCCAGTGGTGAAGGAAGACCACGCCATGAGACATCCAACAACGGTCCTTGCATCTGGAAGATATGTCTTGGGGGGGGGGGGGGGGGGGGGTATCAGTAGAGACATTCAAGGCATCACTCGGAGGAGGTTGAACATTAATATCAGCAACACTGTCAGCATGAGGAGACGACGCTTGTCTTCAGACAGAGATGCAGATTTTTCTTCAGTAACAGGGACAGATGATGGCGCATGTTCGGACGGAGGAGGAAACGACTGTTGGCGGATCCGAAACACATTCCTTATCATCAGCGTCTTCGAAGACCTAGTCAGCTGACCACGATATCTAGTCAGATCAAGGCCCTCCTCCGATAATTTACTATGAGGGAGCCCAACGTTAGATAAAATTCTTATGAGTGATTCTATGTGTCGAGGGAAAGGGCGAGGAAAAGGAGGTGGCGGGGGGTGAACCGTTCACCCCTTCGAGATGCGTGCGCCAAAAACATCTCGAGGGGGGTGAACGGTTCACCCCCCGCCACCTCCTTTTCCTCGCTGGTTTCCTCGCTCTTTCCCTCGACATTTAGAATTTCCCAATTCTTATTGTCGAGGAAACCAGCGAGGAAAAAGAGGTGGAGGGGGATGAACCGTTCATCTCCCTTGGGATGTGCGCGCAAAAAAGTAGACACATATCCCGAGGAGGGTAAACGGTTCACCCCCTGCCACCTCTCTTTCCTCGCTGGTTCCCTCGACAATAAGAATCACTCTTTTGTTTATTATGATATTTAAGTGGTTAGATAAGACAAATTTATTATATATCATATATTAGTGATGTACATATTCAATTTCATATACTTTTATTTCTCACTACCCATTCACACTCCTTTTTGGTCAGACAGCGAATGCATCACCCTATAGCAATACTTGCCCCTGTCCGTTATGAAGGAGGTTTTCTCCTGATCTGGGTGTATATTGATCTGATTGTAATCAGAGTATGCATCCATGAAACTAAGAAGGCTATCCCTAGATGTTGCGTCGACTATCTAGTCTTTCCAAGGCAGTAGAAAAATTGTTCATTGCACAAGCCTTGTTGAGGTTTATGTAGTCGACACAGATTTTCCACTTCCATCTTTTCTTATTTGCTAAGATCATATTAGCCAGTCAATATGGGTAGTGCGACTCCCTTATCATGTCGGCATTTAGTAGCCTTTGCACTTCCTTGTTAATCGACCGGCTACGCTCATACACCACTGGTCTCCTTTTTTGCCTGACGCGCTCTAAGTCTGGATTGACTGTTAGCCGGTGCATGATTTTGAAGGGGTCAATTCTCACCATGCCACTCATCATCCAGGCGAATACATCCTAGTTCTTCTTTAGGACCGCAACTAGGTGGTCTACCAGCGCTCTATTAAGATTGGAGCCTATCTGGATGGCTTTAGTGTTATCTGGGTTTTCCAAGTATATGGTGACGACTTCCTCTTCCTGTTGCCCAGCGTTTGGGCTCCCTCCTGGAATGGAGGAAATTTTCGGCATCTGAAGGCAAAGATGTGTTTTTTGTGTCCATATTCGATACCTCTTCGTCTGGGTCCCTCTGCTTGGACTGCAGCTGATCATTTCATGGCTGCTTAGCTGCGGCATAATGGCATTCTATAGCAGCAATCTAGTATCTTCTAATTGTTTATACTTTTCCATTCACATGATATTTGAGACATTGGTACGTGTTGCGTGACTGCCACCTCCATGTGGTGCAACCAATGTAATCCCAGGATCACATTGTGCTTGGAGGAAGCATCCAAGACTGAAAACTCCCTCATCGGGATCTTTGGAAAGTCTGGCTCCCCCACGACTACCGACAACTTAATCGTTCCAACAAGTTAGCAACTTTCCCCATTGAAGTTGTACATGGCTTGGTTGGCAGGTGTTAAGTCTTTTTTCGTCAGTTGCATTTTGCAAAATGCATCCAGAAAACGGAACATTGGTGGAGTTGCCCATATCCACCAGGGAACTCCTTACTTCCCATTTGGCTATCTCTATCGAGATAACTAAGGCATCATTGTGAGGGAAGCAAACTCCCCTCATGTCTTGTTCTGTGAAGGTCAGGTCTGGGACTGTTTTCTCCCCTCGTATGTGCTGAGTAAGATGATTCCCGTAGTGGGATTTGGCTCGTAGTTCCAGTACCGATCTTTTCAATCAACAATTTGAGTGTTTTGTTCCTCATTTTCCCCATGAATGACGCATATGATGTTGGGAACCCTCTCTTCTACTTCATGTACGGACTCCTATTTTCCCCCTTAAGGTTGTTTGTCACGAGCCAACGAACTCCTTTAGTCTTCCTTTTTGGTCCAATATTGGATCTCATTCTTGGGTGTTATGACCTATTTTTTTTGTGATAAAAACAATGTTAGTTTTTATCATGTTTTGAATAGTCTCCTCTGAGCTTTGGTGGCCACTTGATGTCCTCCAATTTTTCATGGTGGATAGGATGTCAGGCAGACTGGAGTTAAGTAGAGTGTAGTGGTACGTGGTATCTAGGGCTACTAGTTTTGTCAAGCTTTATCGGGTCTGACCCAGCATAGTTGTTGCTCCATTTTCTTTTAGGGTTATCTCATTCACTGTCCTTGTCCATATCCCTGGTTCTGGGGGGAGCACTTAGCTTCGCTTTCTCCACCTTTTTCTGGCTTATAACATCTCCTCTAGGTTGATGTACTTCTGAGTGCTTCTCAACATATCTATTATGTCTGTTGGGGGTTCCAGGGTGAAGAAGTTATAAAACTGACCTTTGCTGGCCAAAAATGATGGCGGTAACAGACATGTCGCTGCTGTAGCGGTCAATCAAAGTCAGCTTGTCGTTGAAATGGTTGACATACTCCCTTAGGGTCTAACCGTGTTTTTGCTTGAGACTGAGCATATAGTGTAACACCCCTACTTTTCCAATAACAATAAATAATTTATGTTTCTAAAATTTAATTGAAATTTGTCTTTTAAAATCTTCTTTTGTTTGACAACTAGCATTTTTCGAAATTCAGTTAGTTGTCTTACCATCTGAATCTCGGGACGAGATTCCATTTAACGTGTGTATAATGTAACACCCCTAAATTTCATAAAGATAAATTATTTTATTTTTAATTAAATAAAATAGGGTTACATCTAATTGAATGTGAATTTCGAAATTTAGGGTTTTATTTGGTGAGTTTAGAAGGTGGGTGTTTTCAGAAGTCCAGTGGAGGCGAATAACCACCCACCCTATAAAGAGGAAGAAAACCTCTTTTCTTTTCCCTTTCCTCTTTTTCTCCTTTCTCCTTCCCTTCCTTGCGTTTTCTTCGATGGCGGCGATGGGAAATGGCGGATGAAGCGTGGACGTTGGGGTCCAAGGCATGGCAAGAATTGGAGGAGGATTTTGATGTGGAAAGGGCTAACCAGGCTACTAAGATTATGGAACGAAAGGATGAAGATGTGTGCACTGCGTCTGTTCATGTAAATGGAGAGACTGAATCTGTGAGTTTTTCTTCATTTTCCTTTTTAGGTTTTTGTATGATCTGAGAATGTTGAGTGATGATGACCCCATTTCTCTGTTTTTGTTTATTTATGACGTTTGTCTGAGGTTTCTTTTCCTTCATGTTTTGTTTTTGTCCCATACATGTTTGATGAAATGCGCCACTGAAATGAATGGACTCACAAATTTCGATAATATGGGTTTCCAAACTACCAAAGTGATTTGTTCTTACTAATTTGCCAATATAATGTGTGTTGTTTATTTGACTGCGAATGTTAGTTGGCAAGTTTTACTGCTTGTATACTTATTGTTGCATTAGCAACAAAGTTGAGAAGTTTCATTTCTTTTGGAGCCACAGTAAATATATTTCGGATTGTTTACATGTGCACAGTATGTTGTATGCAACAAATAAATAGGTTTATCATATTAATTGCGACTTTATAAATAGTCTATAGGCTATAATGGTAGAAGCAACATGCTTGAGGAATGGTTTTGTGTAAACCCGGAGATTTTAAGAAGAAAAAAAAAATTATTGAGTGAAAGAATACTTGTGGGATGTAGGGTTGTTTATTGGATCAGTAAGGATGGTTAGATACAGTAGTATAATGTAATCAAAGACCGTCTTGTGATTGGGGAAAATAACAGGACGTGGTGGAGGCGTTGTTGTCTGAATGGTGGTGGTGGTGTTATTGTTTAGTGGTGGTGGAGGTGTTGTTTGCAGTGGGTTTGAAGGGTTGTTGTAGTGGTTTTGAAGGCGTGGAAGGGTTGTGTTACAGGCTGTTCCAGGGTTGATTGCAGGGTGTTCAAGGATTGTTTTGGGAGTGAAAAAAGAGTTGTTTCAGGCTGTTTAAAGGGCTGAGTGCAGATTGTTTACTGTTTTGATTGCAAGGTGAGTTTTCTTATTCCCTGTATCTTGCAATTCTTGTTTCTTGATTGAATTAGTGATTTTTTTAGGATTTGATAATGGGGTTTGTGTGTTTTGTTGCGAGGATGTGTGGTTATGATTTGGATTTTGGTTTGGTGGTGTGATAACCTGTATTTGGGTGTCCTTGATGATTTTGGATTGTGGGTTAAAATGATGTTATTGGAATGAGTCCACCATCTTTGTTATAGGGTGTAGTATGTTTGATTTTATATTACAATTGATCACCATGAAGGCTAATCAAATATGATTATACATTAGGAGCACATATGATTGAGGTGCATCTGCACAAGTCCGGGTTCAACCAGGCATTAGTGAACTATGTTTATGGTGCTTATGTTTGCTAATTAAAATGAAATGCTTTCTAAAGGATACAGCTATCAAGGACATGCAGATGTTTATGGAGGCTTTGTTCCATGCACCTTCCTTGCAAGGATAACTCTGCGTGTAAATCTGTTTAACATTATATGGTTCTGCCAGCAAGATGCACTACCTCAAGTCTTCAAAAGTTTAGTGTTGTCTAAAGAGACTGGTTTGTGATGGTGAGGATCACCATCTCCAGAGGGGTATTTTTTTTCCTTGTTAAGTTAATGAGCTTTGTGCTTGTGCATAAGCTCTCTGCTTCTATCTTTCAACTTCATTCTATGTAGTAGTACTTTATATTTGGTTTTCTTGTGTATTTCATATCCTAGGTGGAGATTAACCAAAGTCCTACATCTGAAGAATCAAATTACATATTAGATAACTCAGTGATAGTCTATAACGATCTTAGGGCGTGGCATCATCTTAAATTATCTTGCGTTGTTTATTGTTCTTGTGCTTGTAGTTGGACTGATTTTATGTAGGTTTCTACAAGGGTTTTGATTGCGGTTTTGAGTAAGTACAATATCATGCTATATACCAAAAGTTTTCTGTTTGAGTCTAGTTTTTAAAGGATCTTACGGTATCATAATCTGAGCTTTGTATAGGAAGATATACTCATTTTAGTGACAATAGGTAAATCAGCTGAAGGCTGACAGATGGCCTGTTTTGTTTATAAAATTTGTATTATTATAGACATAATCATGGGGTATGCCTTATATGGTTGGAAACCTCTTGGTGTCTACTTTTCATTGCCCCAAACGGTATGCAATTTGGGGTTCTAACGTGAGAATTATGTACATTTGAGTGATGATTGGTCAAGTTATTCGGTTATGACAGCTTGTTCATTTTGGTGTAGTTGGCAAAGTTATTTGTTTGACTGATTTGGGATGGGAACATAGTTGTTTAGGGTCTACCTTGGGTTGTCTTGAGTTGCATTTGATGTAAAGAAAAATATTGTTTGGAGCCAAATGAGGTTGGTTGCTCTTCTTCTATTTTGTTTCTATTATGTGCATTTGTACACAAACAAGGGTGAAGTTATACTTGTTAAGGGAAACTTAGGTTCAAGGCTTTTGTTAAAGACAGGAAAGAATACTATGGAAAATACTTGTAATACATTTGAATAGTTGTATTTTTGGTTTCTTAGGAAGTATAATTAGATAATATAATTCAAGTTTGGGGTTCTCAATAGTGACCTTTCATGGAGTTTATCAGAAACAGAACTCAATTGTATTATGTTTTGCTTAATTAAATGTCATAATTCTTATTAAGGCATTGTAAGCTAAGTTAGCTCACACAGAAATCAGTGTTTAGGAAAGGCTATTAGATATGGATTTGTTTGGCTTGGTTAAACTACAGTTATTAGCTCAGAACTATGTTTTGCATACTCTAAGTTAATAGTGATACTTGAGATGTGAATGGTTGATGAATATTAATGCATTGTGATAAATTTGGAGATTTGTATTATTATGCATCTTGACTTGTTTATGCATTATGAAGAATTTGGATATTTGAATCAAGGAGTTACTTGATTGCCATGTTGTTATAGAGCATGATAATGAATATGCTATGTTTTCCCCAAAAATGTGGGTGGATAGATTGGGAATCAATTTATGTATGACAAAATGTCATTGTGGAGGAATTCTAAATTATAAAAAATAAATGATATTGGTAAACCTTGATTTCTAGAAATATAAACCACTTGGACTTGTATCACTTAGAACTACCACACCTCTTTTGTTTATTATTTTCCCCTCTCTTATTAGAGAAACTAAATAACCTGCGGGTTGTCTTGCGGAGTTGGGGCACCCATTTCTTACTAGAGAAACTAAAATAACCCTCGGGTTAGTCTTGCAGAAATGAAGTGGATTTGTATGCCTAAAATAGGCTTTGATATTTATCCGTAAAAAATGTGACGTGAGTTTATGCGCATTGATAGCCCAAGAGATTGGTTTTGGTACTCATATAGTTAGGGGTATCCGCGATGCATGCCTGTATGTGATGTCCCCACTTGGGCATGGATGACGGAGTAGTCCTCCTTTATATGAGAGAGGCATATGGGTATGTATGTTCGACACGGAGGTGGTGCGAATGTGGTATCGTCTAAGTGATCAATCCGTTAAAAGATGAACCTAATTCAAATAAAAATTGAATAAATTACGTTGCATTGTTTCTAATCTTTTTTATGCAGGATGGCAAGTCCACTAATATTTCTGTAGGTCAGACTTGCCATAGTCAACTCCTATAGGGTAAGTATAAGTAAATTCATTTTTACTTAATTGGGATGATGATATGATGGCCTCGATGAGGAACTAAATTCTTGGAACTGTGTTTTCTTGCATCACACTTTTGTCTCGTTGAGGAACTACTTGTTGGTGTGCTTCTGTATTGTTTGTGTTTAGCTTTATGTTTATCATATGCGATTTTATTGATTTTGATATGAAGATTTCTCACAACAGATTTATTGCTGACCCAAGTGAGTTTTTGCTTCTTGGATATATTCCCTTGGGAATGTAGCCGATTAGCTTTTCAAGTTTAGAGACTTTTGAGCAGCGTTACGAGAGTTTCGCTAGTGGGGCTAGCGACGTCAGTTTTTCATGGTTAGAGTTTTGTTATAAATTTAAGTTCGTTCCTATTTTCTGAACTATGTTTTAGTCATTGCTGCTAAATGTTTCTGTTGTTATTGAATTTCACGCCCCGAATTTTGGGGAAACGGATAATCCTACGTGGATTTTAGGATTTCGTTTTCTTCGAAAATCGGATGTGACATATAGTGTGGCCCCTTCCCGATTCGTTGGCTCCCCACGAATCAGGTGATGAACGCTTTTGCCAAGACTTGAAATGAATTGATGGATCATGGCTAAAGGTTGTGAAACCAAGTCAGTACAACCTTCTTCAAGCTAATAGGGAAAGTTCAACACAGAATGGCTTCTGAGCTTTCCTTCAATGTCATTTCATGGTGGTAATGGCGCAAATGGTCCAGCGGGTTAGATTTCATCGTAGAACTCGAGCTTTGGGCGAACTTCTTTGGCAAGGGTGCATTCATGATCCTCCGAAAATGAAGGGGCGGTAAGATTATACAGGACGTCTGGATCAACTGCTCCCAACCAAAGTGAGTTCTCAACTATGGTCATACATGTCTTTAAGGCGTAGCTCCCACTGCCCTTTTTGTTCCTCGGGTTCCCCTCGTGGTCAACCCTGTGATCCTCACCAAGGAGGTTATCACTTTCATGAACATGTTCCCCGACGTCTTCTTGGGTTAGGGTCCTCCCCGAGTCTCCGCCATTCTCCGGTGATGGTCGCTAATCTTAGTTAAGCCTTTCCATTACTCGTGTAAGATGATTCATATGGAGTACAATCTGATCTATGCAGGGTTGGTCGCGGCGGCTGGGCCTCGCTGCTGCTTTGCTTACTTAATTAGATCGTTCTGGCCTAGTACGGGGTTTCTCTGGCTAGAGCATTTTCTGACTCGAAAATGTTATTATTAATCTGTGATCTGGTGTTGGTGACCATGCCTCGAAACTCTACTAGTTTAAAAGAACTTGTGTCTATGTTTTAATGGACACTTGTCGTTAGTTCCCATAGACAGCGCCAAACTAATTCGTCCAAATCCGTAATGATTGATTCCTGACCTGCAAAAAATGAACATCAGTGAACCAAGGACTACGGTTGTGGAGGTCGAATGCACTCCGATGCTAAAATCAGGTGACCGAATAAGAATGGATGTAGATTGTAAATTAGATTGATAGTGCATCACTTTCTCATCCTCTTTGTTCACCTTATATAGCAAATATTTCACTTCATTGACTCTATCGTCGAGGCGTGGTGAAGGGAGGAGATATCGCTAAGAATCTTACATGTCCATGACTAGGTTGCATTCGATACTTGGCTTTGTTTGTGACTAAATACGTGATTGGGTCTAGAGCTGTGTAAGATAGATCTTGGGCTTGTGACAACCCAGATATTTGTGTTCGGCCTTATTGTCCTGGGCCAATTCAATGTTTGTGCCACGTCGTAATCTGGGTTTGGGTGCCTGACTTATGGGCTGAATAGTGACTTTATTGAGTCTTTGCTTGGCCACGCGTGGGTCTGCTAGAGACCGTGTTGAGGCCTCTCCATACTAAGGTCGATTAGTGCCACATATATGGTCGTAGTTGGGTGACTTTTTGATGTCTCATCAATTAGTATCAGCAAGGATTGTAGTTTGCTTTTTCGAGGTAATTTCGGTAAGTTGATTTTAACGAAATATTTTGTTGTGTATAGAAAAAACGTAAAAAAAAAAAAAAAATCTAAAGTAGAAATGCCTCCTCACTACACCAAATTGGCATATTTGTAACAATTTAAAAAACAGTAACATTTTTTAACTATTACAATTCACCAAACAATTTCAAGTCAAAACTAAATTTAGTCAACAAAATGAAAAATAGTTATAAAAAAAAGTGATACTATAAATTAGATCACCATAAAAAAAAAAGTGATACTATAAATTAGATCACCATGAATAGCATCACTTGTAAGCCTATACTATTTGTGGTGATACAATTATTGAATCACTTTGTTTGTGAAAATGTGTAAAATTACTTTGTGGATTGTTATAGCTCAAAAGTGTTACTGTTTTTTTTATTGTTACAAAAATGCCAATTTGGTGTAGTGCATCCCTTAAAGCCCAATATCAGAATTCCTAGCTACTTCTCCCATGTCCCTCGCCGTTAATGTTGTATTTGAACTCGAAACTCCATTTGACCACAAGAAAATAATTCAATTTCTTCGTAACAAGTTCATACCATTTAATGTACGTTTGTCCTCAGTAATCCATATTGATGATAAAGGTGTACCTAGATGGAAGAAGGTCAATGTAACAGTGGAAGATCATGTCATCTTCCCTCGGTTTCCTAAGAATTTGTCGCCAATCCAATAAGAAGAACACTTGCGAGAATATTTGTCAAAATTACCTAACAAGCAATTTCAGGAAGGTCGTCCCTTATGGGAACTTCATGTAATTAAGTACCCGACTCGAAATGGTTCCATGGCTCTAGTGTTCAGGTTTAGCCATGCACTTGGAGATGGCTACTCCTTCATGAGCCTAATTTTTAGTTTATTTGAAAGAGCTGATGATCCTTCTCTTCTTCTTGCACTCCCGATCTGCTTTATCTTTGAAACACAACGAAGGACAGGGTGGCTACTTGGGATTTGTTTCCAAGTGTGTAAACACTGTATGGGAGAAAGAAAAAAAACACTGTATGGGACATCGATTCGACCGTGCTAGAGCTTAATGTCCTAAGTGACCATCAAAGTGTGATTCGATCAGTAACACCTAGTCGAATTTGAGCCAATCATGGTTTCATCAATAAGTAATTAAGTATACCTCTGGAGCACGTAAAGGAAATCAAAATCAAGGTTCCAGGGGTAAGTTTGAAGTTTACAAAGTGCTTATTATTACTTTTCATCAAATCTTGCATTTTCTTAATCATATACATCATATCACTGTGGGCTTTCGTGTTAGGACTTTGGGCCAGGCTTTCGTCTTGAACAATTACGTCGAAAATTTTGTTTCCTATGATATTTAAGTTGCTAAAGAAAACAAATCTCTTATATATCATATATCAAGTGATACATGCATATTCAATTTGACACACTTTTATTTTTCACTATCAACTCACAAGCTTTCGTGGCCAAACTGTGAATGATGTAATTATAGGGTTACTATATTATTGATGTCGGGCAGAATAGCGATTATTCTACAGGCTAATAGCAACAGATAATTGACAGGGAATAACACAAGAGAATAGCCCAAAACACAGAAAAACAACTCTAATGTTTAATCAAATTACTCAAATAAAATGTATCTCTAAAATCAGCCCAATAGCCGGACTTTATAGCTAAAATTCATCAATATTGGATTTTTACCAAAAATGACAACACCCCAATAACCATGCTCAAACAAAATACGTAATAAAAAAAATATACTGCCAAAAATATGGCCCAAATTGAGTTCAGAATCACTTCCTAAACAATAATTGAAATATTACTATAAAGGGAAATAAATTACTAAATTTGTCGATTCGAAATGGGAAACATTGAATTTTGGCATCGAAAAGATGTGCAACGAGTGTAGCTCATTAACCACGACGTGCGCGTTGAAAAAAGCTTTTCGAATTGGGGTTGTTTGCGCGATTCTGATACTCGTAGCCAAAGTTATGGCCAAAATACTAAAACGTGCCCTAAATTGTTAAATTTGAAATAGAATTATGATTTTCTGTCATTATTGCGCTGATCTGCTAATTCGAAATATCTTGGTACTAATAATGTGTTATCTGACAGCTCAGCATCATCTGACTCAGATCCTCCTACATCAATTATGCGATTCACTTGTACAAGTTGAGGATGAGTAATATTTCTTCAGAAGGGACATGTATGACTTCAATGGTGATGGTCAACACCAGACCTTTAAAATGATACAAAACTACAATGAAATGTTGAAGGCAAATGTATGGGGAAATCGTTCTAGCTTCTTGCAAGTCCCAATACCATTTTTTACTCAAGCGGACGAAATTAGTCCTCTAGTCTTCATCGCTAAAGCGAAGGACTATAACAAGAGAATGAAATATTCATTGTTGATTTACCTATAATAAAGATAATGAAATCCATCAAATGAGCAAAGGTTAGAGAGTTAGATTTCATATAACATGATGATAAAACAGTTCATAATTAGCTAATTAATTACTCTTCAATAGTTCAGTACATGTTGAGAGGGCTAAATCTTGGTGTTCCAGGGAGTAGCAGAGTTTGTTCATTCAAGTCTCAACAGCACAAGCACCCTGATTGTTTGCTATATTGCAGTCTTGTTTTCACTATAGTGAGTTACATGGGAGAGGTGACGGTGGTGGCATCAGTGGAAACGAATTTCATTGATTCCCAGCTACTTGTCTCTTGTGTGGATGAAGGATTCAAAAAGGATGTTTGAAGAAATTTGTGGACAAGACCTGAAAGATTACAACAAATGATGGGTAATTTCCTACTGCATTGAAGTGATGCATTAGAGATTTTAATCGTTCTATAGTTATTAGTTATTCTTCTTTGTTTTGCTCTAGTCTATGATGGTACCATGTTCGTTTTCTTAGGCAACTTAACTATTTTGGTGGATCACAGTGAAATTAAATCTTCATGAAATGGCATCGACAACATGACAACTATGTCATAAGACAATGTAAATGACAGTATAACAGGGATTGTAAACTATGTAATATTCTCAAATATTTCAATCCCAAAGCAAGCAGCCCATTCAAAACATTTCAATAGAGCACAAATTGGGATTGGATTGCGCTTGGCTTGAGCAGATCCAGACTTTTGACGGGTTTGGGGATAGACCATAATTTAACCCATTCCATTCCATATTGCAGCAATAGCCAATAAGGAATTGGGCTTTGATCTGGACAGAGTTGTTTGGACGACCACATCCCAAAGATCATTACATGTGTTGCGTCAATATCTGAATTCAATGTATAGAAACTAGGAACTCAAGTCTCTCATTAGCATTATTATGCATTCTGTAGGACACTATTAATTTTTCCAATTCAAATCACAGGGACTGCATATGCTTTGCATTACGCAAAACATGTTTTTAATTATGAAAGGGTGTCCTGGTGATATGAATTAGAAATTTGAGGGACTCCATTGCCCAATCCCCCTCAAGAGCAAAGCCTTTTAGGGTGTTGATGGATGCCTTAATGAAAATGGTGCAACAAAAATATCGAAACGAAAACAGAGCACTGGTAAGCGAAAATACGCAGTGTTGACTTCATTATGTGCATATGGGGAGCTTCTGCTTTCCCCCTAAGGACCTGTCAGCAGTACTAAGCTCTATACTCTATAGCAGGCATGGATGGTGGTCCTGATGGACTGAAATTCAATTAGTCATGAGCACTCTCCATCCACACCTAGCACTGATGTTGACGATATAATAGGGCTTTGTAAGGATCAAGGATAGAGAGCAACAATGGCAGAAACTAGAAGATGAGATGAGACACTGTGTCGAAAATGGAAGGTGAATGGGACCAGTTTTAATATCCAGGCCAAAAAATTCAGTTGCCAAAAACAACTAACCCCTACTCTTGTCAATTTGGTTCTTGCCTCACTTGAGCCATTCCAATCACAAATTTACTACTAAATTACTTCTCAACCTACATGAGTACAATCTTGTAATTTTTATTTAATGATCTCTGACTCTTGTTTCTTTTTCTTAATTCGGCGTTTATGATCATTTAAAACTTGTCTTCGTCTTCCTCTTCATTTGTCTCTTGATTCTCCTATTGTACATTTTTTTTCCATTAATGCATTATGCATGCCTCCATGAACACCTTTGCATTCATTAATCAAATGTACATCTTATCAATAAAATGTAGTTGAGGGAGGAAGGACTCACTTTAGTTGATTGTATGTACAATAAAAATACATTGATCGAGAAGAGATGGCTTGTAACTTTGTACCACTTTTATTGAATGAATATAGACAGGGGCTTGTATCCCTTTTTTAACTTTGTACCATTTTTTTTTCAACTCTTCTTCTTAAACTATCCACCATAAGGGTTTTTTCCCACACTTGCTATTCAACATCTGTAAATCAAATTACGTTTCACTCTTCTGACTAAGTTAGATATGGAAAATGAGGGTAATAAAACAAAAGGCTAAATGACAGGCTCAATGGGTTTAACCTAAAGAAAATAGATAATGGACATAGACTTATTTGGCAATAGTGGAAACTAGGTGTCTTTATCATGTCAAACATGTTGTGCAATTCATTATAATGTTTTAAACGAAATTAATAAAAGTTATAGTGTTTAATTCTTAATTATGAAAGCAATTCAAATAGCAATAAAAAAAACAAAAATGAGATTATGCAACGCATTATTATTGACAAAAGAAATGAAAGATGAGCTAACTAAACACTCTCAAAATCAAAGAAACTATAGGCTCAAAACTCACATATGAGTTATAATGAGTTGAATTCAATTAAGCATGCTACAAATACCAATTACTCAGTTAATTACATGTGAATTTGCATATGATATCTATGAATAAGCTCTAAATGATCAAAGTGAGGTCAATAGCTCCCCAACTCAGCTGATAAGATTTGTGTCAGAATTTGAATCTTTCCAAAGGCATTATTATGGTCTGCGGATCAATAAAAACACTAACTAATCAGATTTGTGTCGAATGGTATCACAAATCCAGATTCATACCATACCAAAGGCCCTTAGTTAGCTGAGCAACAAGGCAAAGAACATAGTTGATATTTGATGCCAATTATTAAGGGAATCAAATTAGCAAGTGTACTATACTAAGACTTGGCTTTACAAACAAAGAGGTCAAAATAAAACATCACTTGCTAGAGACCAAATTAGGGTTTTTACTTCACAAATCTTCCATTTCACTTCAAGTCCCAACACCAAAATCCAACTTTTGGAAGTGCTGGGCTCACACTATGAGCTTAAGCTAAACCACTGAATCCAAAGGAAGGGGTCCTTTTCTTTTTGCATGTGGCTACACTTGCCCTTTGCCCCTCTTCCAGCTTCTTATGTCTCCACTTTTCTTTTCTTTTTTTCATTTTTTAGCACCCACGCCCACTCAGAAGACAGTGGATCAGATATCAGTAAGGTCCCCCTTGCAGCCTTTAAGCGTATTAGGACTGCACCTTACACTGTATTTGTTGTGTACCATGTACCTAAGTTTGGATCATTAGATTTTCTAAGAAAACTCCCAACAATTTTCCTAAAATCCTAATAGAGTTGTTCTATTCTTACCTCAAAAAGAACCTAACTCCAACTTGACTGGCAGCAAAGGTGGACACCAGCTGAAATCCTGGTCATCTAACTTGTCAATTTAATTTTGAAAATAAAATTTTTTAAAAAAAAATACCCTAAAACCAATCAATCTAAATTCTAAAGATATAATATAATAGGATTTGTTTATATTTAGGTGCTAAAATGACCTAAAACACCTTCTATCTTTAATATTAATATCCACGACTTATAAATTTTCTCATCAAATTTAAATATGATCCAATAAGCAATCCGGATTCAATTCTTACATTCGAATCTAATCCTAATCCAAAAAATTCAAATCCAAATCCGATTTTCTCATATGAGATTGAATCGAATTTCGGATAAAAGTTAAAAACCAATAAATTGATGGTCCTAGGTGCAATCATTTTAGTAGGCATGGTAGTGGCTAGTGGTCTCCAATGCACATCCTCTCCTTCGAGTACAATAAAAAAGCAAAGAAAAAAAAGGGGTTTTGAAAGCAAGAAAACGTGGCCTATTTCCATAATACGTTGAAAAAATTGAAGGGACCTCACTATTATGAGTACACTCACTCACTCACAATGGAATAATTCTAGGGAGCCTGGGTTTGCAGTCTGGGTGGGCAAAATTACCCTTTTGCCCTTTCTTGGTTGTCTTTATATTTAAAGAGTGGTTAAAAAGACAGAGGCAAAAATGTAAAAATACCACCCAGACTGCAAACCCAGGCAGCAGACCCAGACTCCCTAGAAGCACTCCTCACAATGAGCATACCAGATGTGAGCATACCAGATGAGCCTAGGTAGCCAAAGATCATAAACCCCACTAATATCCCATTTGTAGATTGTGATGGATTGATGGCTGGTGGAGAGTCACACCCATCAATGATTCCTTATTGCTCTCACCATAGGCTACTACTTACTGGTTTTTGCTCCCCCAGTGGACCCAATCCATTGGAAAGTTTTCTTGGGAGGCCCTACAGGCTGGTACACCATCTCATACAAAAAGGTCTAAAGGCATCTCCAATGTCAACATATTATATGCATAATTGGATCATATATACATTTTGGCCAAAAATGTCACTCCAGCAATAGTATAAGAAAACGACTAAAGTCATACATTATACATCCAAATAGAAATAGAGTCGATCAGCCTACATTCAATGAATCAATATACACCCAAATATGCAGAGTGAACGGCCTTCCAAAGATTGCCTGCCCCTAAATTTATACCATTTGGCACAAATGTTGTTGGAAGAAACTTTGATGTCAAAGTCTGTAATGAACAATTGTGAGAACCAAACTCAGAGCTAATACAAATTATGAAATTAAATTTTAAATATCTAAAACTTAAAACTTCATGAAGATGCTCAGATGTCAGTAACTCATTATATATGTTCTTGTGTTGATAAATTGTGCTAATCGAAAACAGATATTCTAATAAGAGAGATTCTACATAGCGAGGAAATGAGCGAGGGGAGTGAGGTGGCGGGGGTGGGAGCCGTTCATCCCGCTTGGGATTTGTGCACAAAAAGTCAATGCACGCGTCTCGAGTGGGGTGAACGGCTCCCACCCCCGCCACCTCACTTCCCTCGCTCATTTCCTCGACAATTAGAATTTATGTTCTAATAATTCAATATTGAGGCATCCCATGCCAAGGTTGCAATAGAAGAAATAGTTAGGCCCCCCCTTCATTAAGACATGATCATTTTAATTATCAGAAGGATTTCAAATTACTCAATCTCTTGCCCCCACAGATAATAATGTTTTTGGAGCCATGGGAGAATCTCATCAAGAAAGAAATTAGAAGGGATTGATGTAAAGTTTGAGTGTTTTTTGTATGTTTATTTTTAATGATACAACTAATTAATACATTAAAAAGGGGAAAGTTTCTTAGGTTATACTATTCTCTTGTGGGGGAGGATTGAGGAATGATTTTTCTCAAGCATAATCAATAGTCAATAATTCAACTTGAGGGTTTTTATTAAAAAAAAAATCTCAACAAAATCAAATTTAGAAATTTTCATGCAAATTTACATATCATACTTTCTTCTGTTAAATGATTAAACATTTAATTTGAGGGCCAGTGAATTTATATCATTGTTCAATATTGTTATCATTCCGGCTATATTGGACTCCGATTATAGATAAAGATATGGATATTTGCAACAAAATTTTCATATGTAGTCTGATTATCGGTATATATACTATATCAATTTTCCCTAAAAGTATATATGATATCAATTTATCTTACTATAAAATTGTAGAGGTCCTTTTAAAAGGTTAAATTGCCCAAACTTTTCATGAACTCTAAGTATCAAAAACAAAAAAATAAAATAAATGAAAAATCATTTAATTGTGTCAAGATCTTAAAGGGAGGTAGAAATATACATCCATATGCTTACATGGAGAAAGATAGGTTACATGCTTTCAAATCAGAAATACCTTCTTACATGCAACCAATTATTAATACAAGTACACAACAAGCCATATATAAGATGTACACACAATATTTGCTGATTCTTTCTGGTATCAGTACAACTTTCAAGTCCATGACTAGCATTCATCACTTTGTTCTAAATTCTTTGACTTCCGCAACAACACAAAATTCACATATAGTAGATGGCAGTGGCTTCTTAACACCACGTCTTCTGTTGGACTACATCACCAAATCAATTTATTATTTTTACCAACCATTAATTTAAATCATTATTTCTCTCATCTCTCTTCTCACGAATAACAGCAATGGCAATAGCATGACCATGTTGCAATTAGTTGCTCCAGTGTATTCTGGTGTAGCAAGAAAGGGGGTGATTGATTGTGAGAGACGACCGTCAATAATGAGGGATAGAGGAGATGGAGCTGCGATAGGAACTATTTGTGCAAGATTAAGGTGTTGTTGTGAGGCTAGATATTGATTTGTGGCATGGGTAATATCGTCCCAATCACCACAGCAGCCACTCGGTTCTTCAATCATCGATTGTCCTTGCAGCGGCTTGTGCAACGATGGAGTTTCCACTCACGACAAGCTGCGGAAAGGCAAAAAAAATTGACCCATAAAAGATATAATTTGTGCCCCTATGTGTGGTGCCCTAGGCGCAAGCCTCTTGAGCCTACCCTCAGGGCCGTTATTGCACAAAGTGTAATTATATGTTCTGAAATTCTAAATGTCGAGGAAGTGGGCGAGGAAATGAGCGAGAGGATGGAGGTGGCGGGGTGGGGACCGTTCACCTCCCTTGGGATGTGTGTCGTCTTTTTTGATACACACATTCCGAAAGAGGTGATCGGTCCATCCCGCCACATTCCTCCCCTCGCTCATTCCCTCGCCATGTAGAATAACTCTTATATGTTTATTGAATGTCTGAAAAAATGTTTGTTTTAGGACCACCATGTGGAGTAGCGTTCCTGAGGGTAGGCTAAAGAGGTCTGCGCCTAGGCCACCACGCCTCAAGGGCTTACCATTTTTTTTTTCCAAAGTAAACCTTTATTGCACATCTTACAAAAGACCAAAACTCACAAGAGACCAAAGTGAGATAATTTCGAACTTGAAGAGGTGACGAAGTTTCCACCTTTCCAAGGTGTCACAGCTCTAGCTTCCGCTCACCGATGTTCAATTGATTTTTACAACAATTTTTTCATTACCCAAAATAAAGATAAAATATAAATTGTTTGTTTTTTTAATCCTATGCAAAAATGGGCACCATTTCTAGTTAGCCTTGGGGATCCAAAATGTCAGGGCCAACCCTGACTACCTTTATTGGATCTTATGGTTAGACCAGTTTGAAATCAAGGAATGTTGGTTTTTTGAAATATATTGAAATTTCATGAAATATGTCAAAATTTTATGAAATAATTTTTATTTTTTAATTACCAAAATATCTTTCAAAATTCAAAATATATAATTTTTCTCAATGGAATTTCCTAAGAAAAATTCAATATTTCAATTTTCATATATTTTAACATGTTATAATATTATTTGGTATCAGAAGTTTGTTATGTGAGTGATTCTTATGCATAATTTATATTCTTAAATTCAAAATTTTTACGTGTTTTTGTATATATATATATATATATATATATATATATATATATAATTTCTTAAAATTAGGAGACCAAAATTAAATCGAAAATCGAAATCGAAATCACAATCTTGAGCACTTCCAAATGTCATACCCCATTTTACAAGAAAGTGAGTATTATAAGGGGGTTTATTTTATTTTAATTTAATTTTTTAGTATAAGGGATTACAAATCTCAACGCGCCCACAGTTCATTGATAACAACAATGAATTGTACAATTCGTTAATAGAGTAAAATGCGTCCCACACGCCCAACATCAAAACTTTTCCAAACACTAATTTTTGTGCATTGAAGATAATGTAGTTGCTGATTATGAATAATGAATTATAAAATTGCAAAACTAAGGAGGGTGTATTATATATGGATTATTATGAAATTGATAAATAATTTGAAAAGTCCACGGACTCTTTAAATTATCCACGGACTTCTACTGATTTCTTAAATCCATAAACTTTTGCTACAGATTTTCTAGAGATTTATGAAAATCCACGGACTTTGTATGAACGACTTTTACAGATTTCTAATTATTTGCAAGATAAAAAAGAAGTTGGTAAATAGTGATGAAACAAAAAAACGTTCGCATATAATTAACAAAAGTGAAAGATACATGTGCTAAAAAAACTAGAAAAAGAAAAGGTCGTTAATTAGCATATTTAAAATAAGAAGTAAACGTTCATAAAATTGTATTATGATCATTCTTCTCCTTCATGATCATGGTCACTTTCTTCTCCTTCATAGAATTCTGGCGAGCAACCAAGTTGTCTGCAAGGTTGTTCCTTACTGCATTTGGCATGTCATGTTGACGATCTTGTTATGCTCGAGCTGTTGCTACAGTTTGGTGCTAAAACAACTCAGTGTCGTCCAAGATAACAATTCCTCCATGAATTCTGACATTACCCAAAACAAGCCAAAGATGCTTGCTTCGCAAAACCTCTCATAATAAGAACAAGTCTCCCTCCTTTTAATCCCTTATTCTGCAGACAAAGACATCCATGGCACATTATGTACAAGTAGCAAAGGATGTTGACTTGTCTTTCAAAAAGTTAATGAGTGCCACAATATAAATGAGATTTCTAATTATCATGGACTAAATGTGAGTAACAAAAACAAAAACTGGTATATGCCACGAAGACATTGGATGATTGTCAACTTTTTCTAATGTATTTTTTCTTTCTTTTTCACGCTGAAATCTTTGATATGGAGGCTGTCAAACTATTGAACTTTGTTATTTATACCTAACACTACAAAGTCCATGAGAATCCATGATTTTCCAAATTCATAAATATGAATGATATTTTGAATACCCTAAACTTTTGTGGACTTTCTGAAATCCATATTGAATATCCCTAGACTTTGTGGATTTCAGAAAGACTTTTTAAATCCTGATTGAATACCCCTAGACTTTTGTAGACTTTTTAAAATCCAAATTGAATACACTTGAATTTTCAGAATCGATGAAATTTATTAAATTGCCTACAAAATCCAGATACAATACACCCCCCTAAGTGCAACTTTGAGGGTAATAATGATGACATCGAATATGTAGACAAAATAAAATTATGATGAAAAAAAGTTATATTAATGGACCCCTAATGAGTAATACGCACAATAAACTCTGATTAAACTTCTCATAGTCCATAAAATTAATTGAAAAAAAATAAAGAGACAAAAAGTAGCAGTTTGTTGCGCAAGTTCGAGTGTTAAATATTTCCATAATTAGGATTCATCTTCATTGTTGACAACTCATTTTAGGTTAAATAATAATGATGAGATGATAGATTAATGCTGTTTATGTAAACTGTGGAGACAATCTACGCTTAATTAATCAAGAAAGACATCTAATCCATTTGAATCAATAGAAGGCTTGAGTGAATTATTAGAGCAAAGATGATTGTTGTTCCTTTCCCTCCTGTTTGTATGGAATGGTCATGAATGGCTCCAAGAACATTTTTTTTTAGTCAAAAACAAATTTATTAGCACCGTCGCCCATTATGAAATGTATTCATTTGGAGCTAAATGATATTGACAAGTCATCATTGACCTAGCAAAAGTTTATATATTTTCTCATTTAAATTACACAAATTCATTTTCTTTTTTTTCTTTTTTTTTTTTACTGTCAATTAAGTTAGATGTTTTTCGAGCTAAAACCCAAAATTTTTATAAAATTTGTTGATTTTGAAAGTCATTGGAAAGAAGTTGATATTCGTAACAAATTTTTTTAGAAGATAAAAAAGCCTTTGTGGATCTCATACCGATAATATTATCATGACAAGTTTCAATAGGGTTGGCAGTGAGGCGGATTTTCACGGATATTCGCCTCATCCAATCAGTATGGGGCGAATTTGGATATGGTTGAATGGGTTTTCGGGTATCCAAACAGTATCCATTAAATATTCGGGGCGGATATGGTTTTGGTCATATTCGCCCCGCGAATATCCGTTTAATTACTATAGTACCCTTCGCCCCTTAAGTGACAAAATAAAATAAAAAAATTTAACCCTAAAGTATCTAAACCATTTTCCAAAAAAAGAAATCATTGGTAACATTCTTTACCTTCATAAAAGCCCAAATTTGTAAAATTAACACACTAGAGTGTTGCATTGTCATTTACTATAAAAGCTTAAGTTCGTAGAGAAGGAAAATCTTGCACAACGTCATGTTACATTGCTATCTAAAAGGCTCAAGCTTAGCATGATCAAGTGATTTGCGTCTATGAAATAGGTGAAGTCCACTTTTAATTTAATATTGAGTTCTTCCATCTTATGATTCATTTTCATTTTTGTACCATTAACATAATACCCCAAGTCAATGAATCTAGGACGAGAAAAATTTTGAACAAGCAAAGTTATTGAAATAATATAAAAATATTGGAAATCTTATAAATCATGCTACTGTGTCGCAGAGGGTAGAGGATTCAACACCCACCACGAAACCAGGAAATCGATCTTAAACGGATATTCAGAGCGGGGGAATATCCGTCCCGGATATCCGTAAATCCGTCCAGTGTGGGAGTGGGTTTTTAAAATAGAATAAATGGATATGTTGGGCGGATTTGAGGCCCCACAGTCCCCAACGGAGCGGGAATGAATTTGCTTAAATCCGCCCCATTGACATCCCTAGATTTCAACGATATCCTAAATAGTGAGCAAAACATTCCAATATGTATAAATAGACCTAAATAGAAACACCGTATCTGGAGAATTTTGAATTAGAGAGCATTGCTAGATTTTGTAGACTACTAGAAGGTTTGAGAGAGACAAATAATAGCTATATTGGTTTCTTCTTTTTCCATGGAATTAAGCTCAATAAACAAACATATTGATACACCATGAGCAGGGACATCAGTACAACCATCTATATTACAGTTTATATTAGTGTTTTACTATTTATTGTTGACTAATTCCGCCCGTTGCAACGGCCGGTCCCAAGCCTGGATAAAGGAGGAGGGTTAGTGTTAGGCTTGTGATAGTCAACCGTAAAAAAAACCATCACATCCCTTTTCATGGATATTGGTTCAAAAAGATTAATGCAGAAGGATAGGGCGTCCCCCGCTATAAGCGACGCGCTGCACCTACGCTCGGGTGTAGTGACAAATGAGCAAGGCACGCTGCAGCGGCGCCCGGCTGTAGTGTTAAATAGGCAAGGGTTCTCGCACCTTTCTGGAAGGGGCCGAGTAAAGAAGCTAATCCAGGTTAGAGCTAAAGATAAAATAATTAGATTAGCCTCTTGGAACATAGAAACCTTGACGGGAAAGACAATATAATTAGTGGATGTCATGCGTAGGAGGAAAGTTAACATAGTTTACCTTCAAGAGACAAAATGGAAGGGGAACAAGGCTAAATATTTAGGATGAGAGTTCAAACTCTTCTATTCTGGTAAAGATGACACTAGGAAATGGGTGAAAATAGTGGTAGATAAAGTTTTTAAGGATGCAGTAGTCGACGTTAGGAGGTTTGGGGATAGAATCATAAGTATTAAATTAGCTTTAGAACTAGAGATAGTGCATGTTATTAGTGTGTATGCACCCCAAGTGGGTTTGGACGAGGAGACTAAAAAGGATTTTTGGGACACTTTAGAGGAGTTAGTTCTTAGAATTCCCTCTTCCGATAGAATTTTTCTAGGCGGGAATTTGAATGGTCATGTCGGTAAGGATAGAGTTGGGTATGAGAGGGTACATGGAGGTCAAGGCTTTGGGGATCGAAACACTGCAGGGATTTCTATTTTAGATTTTGCTTTAGCTCAGGATTTTGGGATCGTAAATATTTTTTATAAGAGGAGGAAAGATCACTTGGTGACCTTTGCGAGTGGGCATAATAAAAGTCAAATTGATTATTTTCTTGTGAAGAGACACGATTTAGGTAGGTGTAAAAATTATAAGGTTATACCAGAAGAGTGTCTGACATCCCAACATAGGTTGTTAGTTCTCGATTTTGTCTTAAGAGTAGGGGTCGTATTGCTATAGAACAGGTTAGACCGAGAATTAAGTGGTGGACCTTACAGAGAGATGTGTGCCAAAGATTTCAAAAGAGAATTTTGGGTGGCCAGTCAGTTTCAGAGGGTGGGGAGAATCTAGAACCAAAGGATAGGACTGGTAGCGCGGATCTTTTTGAACATTTGGCAAACCGAATAAGAAGATGTGCGAAGGAAGAGTTAGGACAGGCCAAAAGAGGAGGTTTCTATGATAAAGAGACATGGTGGTGGAACGCAGATGTGCAACAAACCATTCCGGAAAAGAAAAGATGCTTTAAGGCGTGGCAAAAAGATAGGTGCCTAGAGTCTTATGAGCTTTATAAGCAGGCTAAGAAGTTGAGTAGTAGAGCAGTAGGGGAAGCTAAGAAGAGAGCGTATGATGCTCTTTATAATAGGCTAGGTACGAATGAATGGGAGAATGATATTTTCAAGATAGCGAAGGCTAGAGAACGAAAAACTAGGGACTTGAGTCATGTTAAGTGTGTTAAGCATGATGATGGAAGAGTCTTAATACAGGATAAATTTATTTTAGATAGATGGAAGGATTACTTTTGGAACCTACTCAATGGAACACATGTAGGGGAGTTAAACTTGGAGGGGTATGCTTCACAGGAAGGGAGAGATCGCGTGTTCCATCGCAGAGTTAGTGCCACAGAAGTGAGAGAAGCTTTAAAAAGAATGAAGACGGGGAAGGGCGTTGGACCGGATGATATACCAATTGAAGCATGAAAATGTCTGGGAGAAGTTGGGATTCAATGGCTAACTAAGCTCTTTAATAGAATTCTGGAAACTAGAAAAATGCCAGATTCATGGAGGCATAGCATTCGTGGTACCAATTTATAAGAACAAAGGGGATATTCAGAATTGCTCGAACTATAGAGGGATAAGCTTATGAATCATATGATGAAACTTTGGGAGACGGTTATAGAACAAAGACTTAGAAGTTTAACCACGATTTTGGAGAATCAATTTGGATTTATGCCAGGTAGGTCTACTACGGAGGTCATCTTCCTGCTTAAGCAAACTGTAGAAAAATATCGAGAGGCACGTAAGAGTTTGCATATGGTTTTTATTGATCTGGAGAAAGCATATGATAGGGTCCACAGGGAGTTAATTTGGTGGGTGCTTGAAAGGAAGAAAGTGTCTCAATGTTATATCGATATCAATTAAGGAAATGTATGAAGGGGTTGTAACAAGTGTTTGCTCAGTAGGTGGGATGTCTAGTGAATTTCCAGTGACAGTAGGACTACATCAAGGGTCGGCGTTAAGTCCATATCTCTTTGCTTTGGTAATGGATGAGTTGACAAGACACCTGCAATAAGATGTACCTTGGTGCATGTTATTTGCAGATTATATTGTCTTGATGGATGAGACTAGTGCAGGTTTAGGTCAGAAATTAGTTAAGTGGCAGAAGGCTTTAGAGAGTAAAGGTTTTAGAATTAGCCGTTCGAAGACGGAGTATCTAGTGTGCAACTTTGGGTGTGAACCAAGAGGGAGAAGTAATGCAATTGAGATCGAAGGTGTTGAGGTCCCGGAGTGTGAGGCTTTTCGATACCTAGGGTCTATAATTCAAAAGAATGGGGCTATTGGAGCAGATGTAGACCATAGGATTAAAGCTGGTTGGTTGAAATGACGAATGGCGTCAGGAGTATTGTGCGATAGAAAGATGTCTGCAAGGCTAAAAGGAAAATGCTATAAGACCATTGTTTGACCAGCCATGCTATAACGGTTCAGAATGTTTGGATACTACGGGACACATACGCATAGAATGGCAGTAGCAGAAATGCGTATGTTAAGATGGATGTGTGGTAAAACTCGTAAGGATAAAATTAGAAATGAAAGAATTAGGAAATACTTAGGTGTAGCGTCCATAGAGAAAAAAAAATTAGAGAAAGACGTTTAACTTGGTTTGGTCATGTGCGGAGGAGACCAAGCACGGCGCAAATTAGAAAATGTTTAGATTGGCAAGTTAATGGAGAGTGTAGACGGAGGGGACGACCGTTGAAAACTTGGATGAAGACGGTGAATGACGATATCATTGAGATTGGATTAGGTGAGGAAATGTGGGAAGATCGCATTGCTTGGAGAACCAAAATTCATGTAGCCGACCCCGAAAATCTCGGGAATGGACTTTGATGATGATGACTATTTATTGTTGACTGGGACAAAGTCAAATTGAAAGAATTAAAGATAAAAGATGGTTATGATTGAAAGTTGAAAACTATATTAAATTTTAGAATTGAAATTCCATTTACTACAATGACATATTTGTAAATATAAAATATGTAGAAAAGCAAAAATAATGAAAAAACTTCTGAAAAAAGTTGGTAGAATGTACATGTGATAGAAAGAGAAAATATTGTGTTTTCCTTTTAACAAAATGAAAATTATCTACATCGTTGTTGAATTTTTGATAAACTTAATATCGTTGAAATGCATTTTTGAAGATCTTTTAAACAAAATCAATGATCAATATAAGGGCCAAAATATAAAATATATATATATTCATAATTAAAAAATATATATATATAATGTATTACACGTCTTTAATATTTTCAATATTTTAAAAAAGCAATGAGACAGGTCGATCATACAAAAAAATTAGTCTGACATCATAATGCACATTTAAACAAAAATCCTAGATTTCATGTTTTGGCGAATTCAAATATTGGGAAAAAACTCATTATCGGCGTTTAAAATTTTCTCCTAATATTCAAATTTGAGTGAACATTGTTACATTTATAATAGGCTTACACTTCAATACTGATTAAAATCGAAAATGAGGATAGTGACGGGATGTGCTAAATACAAAATAATTAGCAAAAATAAAATTATGTAGAATGCAACGACACAGAATATTCTCTAGCATATGTATATATATATACTTATACACTTACCGAATCTTCTCAAATTTCACTTATAAAATTAAAACTTAGTACACCAATAATTTCCAAGGGGACCTCTCCTTAAAAACAAGAAATGTCCAAAGTGTTGCTATAGTTTACATCATTTCATGATCCTTTGTTTGGGACCATGAGCAATAACACTATAATAAAACAGTCTGATCTGGGTTTTTCTTTCTTTCTTTCTTTTCATTTCTCGGCAGGGGACCATGGATATTCGCACTCATTTCTTGATGGTGCTCTTAGTCATTTCAATAGTTCCAAAATAAAGGTCAATGGACTTTCATCTAAATATGTAGCATATGGATATAATATTTACGATGATCTTTCTAAAACTAAACTTTACGACATTTTTCTCAAGCTAAACTAAATGACCATTGTTCTTTGTGTTAAATTTTAGCTCCATAAGAATTTTGTAATAGGCTTTTACACTTTCTGAACAACCATTTTCACATACCATTCAATTATGAAGACACAAATTTTGGGTTTAATGTCCGACGTAACTCTATAAATACCTTTTTATGCTCGACTCCCAAGTGCGTTGGTCATCTTTGAAATAGATATAAGGATTGAGATCCATGAAAAACTGCCCGCCTGATTTTTAAAAATTAATTATAATACTAAATAGGTAGTATATAGAGATAGAGATAACGCCATGTATTCTTTCGAGATCACGCCACATTACTGTGGTTGTAAAACATGGTTGCGAAAATTTGGTTTCCAAACAATTTTTATGAAGTAAAGATAAATCAGACTTTTATAGAAAATAAGGTGCACCAAACCAAACTGCCATCATTTTTTTTTTTTGGTTCAAACACGAAGATGTTAATTAAATAAAGAAAGGGAAACAAAATTACAAAGGAAATCATTCATATATTAAGGAATGGTCAATACACCATAAGGTGTCAAAAACCAAATCCCTAAAACAAAAATTCACAAGCCGGAACCTATCCTCCACAACAATTCCCTTAATCTCGGATAACGAATAGGTGCTCTGATCTGTGAGCCCTTCAAATACCCCTTAATACTTTCTCTCATGCCTACCAACACTACATAGAGTACATAAGAAACCCTACGCCATAAGCCAATCCGCCCGGTTGAGAAGGATTAGCTCTGAGTACCACCAACTTAGGTCAATCTAAAACTGAAGCCTTGAACACATCAAAACTCCAACCAAATTCCTGACAAGAAAGACGACTCCAAACCCATTGATTTTGGAGACATCTGCCAATGAAGCAATCAAATGATCCGACCATCCTTCCCGTCAAATTTCATTTGGCAAAGCACACCAAAGACTCCCTGTGTAGATTCTTCTTTTCCTTAACTCTTCTCTAATCAAAAGTAATTATTCTCATGCAACACTAACAAACTGCCATCATTAAGCATTGGATCCCTAAACAGATCGCAACCCTATGTGAAGGAGTACAACATATGGTCATATACAAAAATATATGTTGAATGCGAAATTGATTTAATAGGATTACTAAACCAAGATTGATTCATATTCCTTTCTTTCTACAATTCATCGGTTTGCACTGATAGCAATGCTCATTTTAAAACCATCCTTTAGATAAAGATTACTCGGTCATCGACATTTGTGGTTTAAAACATTTAAAATTCCATTAGTCGATTTACATAATTTATCGAGTATATAAACTATGGAAGAAATTTAGTAATCTTCTTAGAGTGTCTGTTTCAAACTTGTTGAATCCAAGCAACAAGTCAATCCAACTATTGGTATAGATGACTATGCATATTTGTGAGTTGCCTTCAGAGATGATTAATTAAGCACATGATACAAGGTAATTTAATTAAGGAATGTGCCTTTAGTTTTTTTTTTTAAGACGAGCTGGATTTTAAGGATTTCATAACCTATTAATTGTGCGATCTATAGGTCAATACTCATTAAAAGTAACCATACAGCAGTAGAATTCGAAGCTAGAACGTGAGAGATAAACCCACACAGCCCTAACCACTAGGCCATAACACCATTAGCGCCTTTAGCGTGTTTAGTCTTTGTAAAATTGTATAGATTAAGTTTACGTAACTACATATGCCAAGGGGGGGAGGGGGTAGGTATCGAAGAATTTAGAAGCTAACCAGAAACTCTATGTAAGATGTTGAGATTTAGAATCGTTTTAACGATTATGTGGTGTCAAAAAGAAACAAATAAACAAGCAAATGGAAGAAAATCAACCGTGCATACTCATAAAATTGACCAAATTAGCTTTGAGCTGTTTATGTAGGATGATCTAATTAACAAAACAGGTCAAGTGCATATATAATCCAATCATCGGATGCTTTAATAATATTGATTTAGTTTGATTAATTAGTTAATAATTTAACTAATAATACTGGTGCATTGCCTCAATGCCATCCTCTATTCTGAAGTAATTGGGTAAATAATTCTCTGAAGCTTAAAAGTTGTAAGTAATGATGAACCTAAACAAGCATGATTACTTAATTTATTATTTCAATTTGTTGGTAATTAAATAACTGATTAAACTGTGTAAAGCTACAACTTTTGTGCTTAATTAAGTAACACTTAACGTGGTTAAGACTTCAAATGCTGTTCAGAAGGAACATGGCAAATGATCAAGCTTGGTAGCATGCTCAAATGGAAATGACATTAATATCCCTGTCTATTTATAACCCTCTGTTATATATTTTCCAAAAATGAAGAAAAAAAATGATTTTGATCCCATTTTCATTGAAAGAAAACAAATAAATTTGGGAATAGTGAGAAAATTAAAAATATAATTCCAAATTATGTTCTGAAATCACCGGTTCTTGCCAAAGTTGTTGTACACACATATTGTAAATTTTTATCAATTGAAATTTCAATATGATAAGATTTTTTCCTCGAAAGAAAGAGTAACACATATCATTTTACCGCTCCTAATCATAGTGCTGAACCCATTAAAATCCCCTC